>PVJA010006406.1:0-73413 GCA_004027025.1 Myocastor coypus
AAAGAAAGAAAGAAAAGGCCAGTAAGAAAGTTGCTGGTGTGGTCTTGAAGTGGGCAAAGGCTTAGCCAGGCTCAGTGGCAAGAGCAGAGTAAAAAGGTGACTCTTAAAGATCCATAGTAACAGCCTAGGGGTGGGGTTGAAGATGACCCCAAAACCACCCACATGGAGGGACAAAAGTCCCCTTGACCCAGAGAAGCTGGCCAAGGGACAATTTTGATGCCAAAGCTGTATGCACGATAGTATACAAACTACCACCAGCATTCAGAACCAGGATTTCCACGTGCAGATTCCAACTCCTACTTACCTGATCTTTGCAAAAACGCCCCATCCTTCTGAGCATTGGTTCCCTTTTTAAAAAAGTGAAAAATATCACTATGCACTTCAGAGGGCTGTTTTAATAATTAAATCAGAAAGCGCCTCAGCACACTTGGCATGTTGCCAGGCACGTTTCTTAACAATGTTTCCATACACCATATCACAACTGAGGGGCCCACTAAAGGGAATGCAGGATGTCCGGGGACATTTTTTTGCAACTTCCTGTTAATCTGTAATTATTTCAAAATAAAAGTTAAAGAATGTGCTAGTGTTCTGCATATGAAGGCTCTAAAACTTTCCTTAACAAGGAAGAGCTCAAAGACAGGCACAGAAGCACTTTTGTTATAAGGAGTTACCCAGAAGTGAAATCAGAACAGAAACAAACCCTTCTGAAAGTGCCCAAGTGAGGGCATCTGGAATCAAGGTGGAGCCTAACCTCGAACTTATCTGGTATGGTATTTGCCTGGTCCAGCTTGACCCCTCTGCCTGAATTCACAATGCAAACGCTTCCCCAGCACCTACTCTGCCAGCGTTCTGCAGCCTACGAACGACAAGGAGAATTAGCGCGGGTGGTGTCTTACTTTCTCATTACTGGACAAAAGAACTATAAAGCTTATACTTTCTAGGGGTTTTACTCAATGGTCAGCTGGCTCCAAAGCAGGGGAGGATGGCGGAAGGCTGTCACGGAGGAAAACAGTCCATGGCAGGGCGGGCAGGAGGAAGCGAGGGCTCCAAGCAGGAGGGGTGTATGTGAATCCGGCCCACACCCATGGTGATTCACCTCCCTCCAGGCTTCACCTCCCAGTGTTATACCCTGCTATACAATGGACTGATCCAGTGTCACTCACCGCGATCCATGCAGCTTCCCAAGCCCCACCTATGAGCACATGAAGCTTTGGGGACCATCTAGGTACAAGCCATAGCCCCTGGCTTCAGACATTCAGCGCTCACTATTTATACATCTCCAGTCTCTAATGAGATTTAGTGCATGGAACAAACTATTGATGCCATACGTTGGAGGAAGTAACCACAGAATTCTTCCTAGAGAATCTGCCACAGGGGAGAAGAAACAAAGCTTATTTTCCTTTGTCCTCAGTGTACAGACATGGGTCTACCAAGATGCACAAGTCTATGCTGACAAAGTTGGAGCTATGGCTGATGACCACTGGAGACCGTGGAACAGAGCTGGTGTCCTGGAACATTGCAGGAGTGGCCTGTGGCTCCTGTCAATGGCATAGCTGGGCCCAGCTCCACTCCCTCCCTCCCTCCCTTTCTCTCTCTGTACTTCCTTCCCCCGCCCCTCCCTTCCTGAGGACCAAAGAAAATGCCTGATGTGCATAAAAAGAAATCTGGTGTCACAGCCAAACCATGGGAACTGGAGATAAGCTAAAATTTCACATCCTGGAATCTCACCTTGCCACAGAGCTTTAGCAGGGCCTAGAAAAAGCACATGGAACAAGACAAGAAAAATTTCACACAATTATGACCTTTTATACAACTTATAGAACTGCAGAGGAAGCTTTAAGAAATGAGCAGTTAGTTTTAAAAAAATTGTTTCTATTTGAGGTTGGCATTCTATGATGGACAGGGTGGCACCTAGCTCCAAAAACCAGAGACAAGTGAAAATGAATGTCAAAAGTTTGTTTAAAAAACATTTCTATTATAAAATGAGTAATTCTCAGAGTAATTCTTTATACATTGGAAACAGTTAAGTTTACCTTTTATATACTTGCAACTTCAGGAATGATCATTCTGAAGACAAAAGTGAATAGTTCATTGCTAATATAATAATAAATGGACTGGAAAAAAAATAATAAACGGACTGGTTCCAAGCAATGTTGAGCAATTTTATATATTAGCAATATTTTCCATAGAATGCCTATGTGTGTGAGAAAATGCTAAAATCATAAATTTCAGCCTCCTGGACAGCTAATGACAGTTTTTTCACTGTAATTTGGAAAACATTCTTTAAAATGCAGGCCTTTATAGCTACATAGTTAATATTTTTTTAAAAAAATTGACTTGTAATATCTCTGCTTCACAGAAGCTGATGGCAGAGCAGGATAAGAATTCTAACCTAGGGGCTGGAGAGATAGCTCAGTAGAATAAGCGCGTGCCTGGCAAATGCAAGGGCCTGAGTTCAATCCTCGGTTGTGAAACAAAAAAAAAAAATTCTAACCTCATAGTATTCTTTGCCCACCAGAGAAGGCACAGAGCGAACAGAGTGCATTTTATAGAGATGAAACCCTTTACTTTTCAGAGAGAAAAAAGAAAATCAAAGGTAAAATAAAAACTGTACATGTACTACACCATGAATAAGGACACCCCTGAGGACATGATAAGAACCACTCTATACAACGTGTCATTCACCTATTATAACTGAATGCCCGGTTCTCAAACAACAAGGAAGTTATCCAGATCCTCCCCCTTTGCTTTTCTTCGCAGAGAACAAACTTACTGGGGCCTAAATGCCAACGCAGAGTGCGTTAGCTCACGCCCGTGCTGCCGGTGGCATGCGATCTGTCTGACCTGATCACAGAGAACACTTAAACTGCTTTACTGGAGAGCCCGTCCGGACAGCGGCCCCGTCTTTCTGAGCCCTGGACCGGAGCGCGGTGGCTGCCCTTCTGCGGACGGGCTCCCCGAAAGATCGCCAGGGTGCAGAGCGTGGTGCCTCGCTCCTGTTCCTTGACCCAGACTACCGCCCCCATTGCAGGGGTTTTAAGGGCCAGCGGCCGTCCAGGCAGGACTCTGCGGCTCCCAGCCAACGGGAGCCGGCTTCTGTGGTCATTTTGTGAATTTCAGACGCGGGGCACCTGGAGGGATGGCGTGGGCTGCATTCGATTAAGGGCGTTGCACGCGGAGCGCAGAGACGAGCGGAGGGCAAGGCCCGCCTCTGCTCGGTCTCAGATCACTGGGCACAGCCCAAGGTTGCAGACTCTTGCGGTTCTGTCTCCAGAATCCGAGAGCAGCTCCTTTGGCTGAGCTGTGCAGCACCTCTTTCACCACCCCCGGGTGCGTTTTAAAGATCGGGGTGCTCAGACGTCATTTCAGGGCCAGCACACTGCCCTCGGTGAAGAGGGTCGTGTAAACGGGAACACGCGGGTGCCCAAGGCGGCACCCGCGAGCGAGGCGGGCCGGCGCTCGGACTGCAGCCGCGAAGACAGCGTCCACGGCTCCCGCCGCCACGCACCCGGGGGCGTAGGCGAGTCCCGCAACTCGGGCGAACAATGGGAACAATGAGCTGCGGACACCACCGGGCATTCTGCCTGAGTTGGCTTTCACTGCAAAGCAGCGAGTCGGGCGGCGTGGGCCGCGCCTCCGGACAGCCGCGTGGCGCGTCCCCAAGTCCCGCGCGGGCGCGCAGCGGCGGGCAGCAGCACCTGGCCGGGCCGGGCGCTGATGAGGCCGAGCCTCCCCTCCCCCGCCGCTCGGTCAGCGCCCGGGCGGGGCGTGGGCATGGGCGGGGCAGGGGCGGGGCTTCCCGGCGCCGGGGGCGTGACCCAATAAAAGGCCGCGCCCCGCCCACCGCCCGGCCACGCGCCGAGCCCAGCGCGGCGGGGAGGAGCGCACCGAGGCCGGGGCCGAGCGGGCGGCGGCGGGCGGGGCTCCGGAGCCGGCACCAGACCCGTTCGGCTCGGCCGCGCGTCCTCTCCTCTCCGCGCGCCCGCGGCCGCCTCCCCTGCGCGCGTCCGCGGCCCGCTCTCCCCGCCCCGCCCGCCCGGATCCTGAGGCCGCGGCGGCCAAGATGGCGGGTACGTGGCCTGCGCCCGCGCCCGCGTCCCCCTCACGGCGGCGGCGGGGGGCGGCCGGGCCGGGGGCGCTGGGCGGCGGGGGCGCGGGCGCGGGCGCTGACGCTTTCTCCCCTTCTCTCTCGGCGCAGACCTGTCGCTGCTGCAAGAGGACCCGCCCGACGACGCCGACGGCTGTGAGTGGGGCCGGGCGAGGGCCGGGAGGAGGCGCCGCGTCCCCGCCGCCCGGGCCCGGCCCGGCCCATTGTCGCTGGGTCTCGGCGGTGTGGACCGGGGTCTGAGGTCTGACCTCCCCTGCTGTGTGACCCCAGCGTCTCTAGGTGCGGCCTCGCCGCGGTGAGGACCGGGTCCGAAGTCGGGGTCCGAGGTGTGGCCTCGATTGTGCGCCCTGGCGGCGCTAGGTGTGGCCTCGACCCGGGCACGGTCTACCCCGCGGACCGCGGCAGTACAGCAGAGTGTTCGGAGCTCTCCCCGTCTCTAACACGCTAACATTGCACGTCTCTTAGAGATACTGAAGTTTTTAAGAGTCGATCTTTTGTTAGACTAAAAATAACCCACAAGTTGTTTTTCATTGTTTCCCCTCGTGGTGATGGAGACAAATTTAGAAAAGGATTTTTAATTTTGTTCCTGTTTTTCTAAGCAACTAAGTAGGATTGATGATAGAAAAGACAAAGGAGCGTTAAGCAAGTGGGCAGGGAAAGAAGTCGCGCTTGGTGGCTAACGTAAAACCCTTTCATGCTCGTAGTCCAGAATAGCGGCAGGTCAGGAACATCACCAAGCTCTGAAATGCGTGTCAGGAGCTCAGGTATGCAAAGGGATGGCGTGTAGAGGAGGGAGACGGAAGGCGTTCGCGTTAGGAATCCTTCGGGGCTGGGGTGGTATCCGGGTAGAACCGCTGCCTGTTGGGGAAAGTCTTCCGGAAGCTCAGGTGGGCCGGCTGAATACCTGTGGGATGGATGCAGAGATGGCCCTGGTTCAAGAGGGTTCCTTTACTACGATAAGGCTTAACTAATCCATAGCCTTGTTCAGTGTGCTCCCCTTTAGCGAGAGCTAAGCTTAGTATTTAAACATCTGGTTATTTTTGAGTAAAGGAGAGTTTATTATTTGGAAGGATATTCCCTCTCCCTTTGTCTCTTTTTGGTAGTACTAAGACTGAGGCTCAAATCCAGGGCCTGCACATGCTAGCCCAGCACTCTACCACTAAGCTTATTCCCTCACCCACTGGCTCTTTTAACTTTTGAGAAAGTATCTCCAACTTGCCCAGGCTGGCCTTGAACTTGTCACCCTATTTCAGCCTTCCCAGCAGCAGGGGTCACAGGTATGCTTCATGGTGCATAGCTACGAGAAATCATTTTTAAAGCAGATAACCCACATCAAACCTTATCTATTGCTAAATTTTTTTGAGGGGGATATGTTTTCATGGGTGGCAGTCTACGAAGAAGTACAATTTGTAAACGACAGCCTTTCTATTGCAATCCTGTAGTGATTTAATGTGGCTAATAGTGTGCTGAAAATGTGAGTTAAGGCCAATGGTGATTTTTTTTTTTTTTTTTTTTTTTTTTTTTTTTTTTTTTTTTTTTTTTTTTTTTGAGACAGGGTCTCACTGTACAGTTCAGGCTGGCCTTGAGCTCACTTTTGTAGCCCAGGCTGGTCTCGAACTCTCACCGATCCTCCTGCCTCAGCATCCCCAGTGCTGGGATTACTGGCGTGCACCACCACGCCCAGCTCTATTAGTGATTTTTGCTCTCTTGCAAAGCTAGGATCTGAGAGGTGGGCCTGATTATGTGATCTGCAGGTGCAGGCTCCTTACTGTTTATGTTTATGTTCAGGACTTTGTAAATGAAAGATCGTAACTATATCAGGAGCACAGACATACTTATTCCTCTCTTCCAAATAAGGGTTCTATACCCCCAAAGCCGAGACCGAATGCAGCATCTTCAGGGACCACTGGGAACACAGCCTGGACTGGAAAGCAGGTCTGGGGAGCAGTCTTCAGTGAGCTTCCCGGCTGCCGGCACTGGGGCTGTTGACCTGGAGAGGCCATTACAGCCAGTGCCCTCTAGTGGTTTGTAAGGTTTTAGTATAGTGCTGTGAGCACCGGGCTGTGGCACCACAGTGAATGGGAGACTTGGGCCAGGTGACCCTGTAGTCTTCCAGTATTTGTTTGGGCAGACTTGGACCTCCCATAACTCCTCTGTGCCTGCATGTTGTCATTTGGAAGTAGGCTTCATGTTACCTGTTTTACAGTTGTCTGCAACTTTCTGTGTGTGAATACATCTGTGTGAGACTCAATACAGTACCTGGTGGGTAGTGATGATTGCTGTTTTGGGTAAGGAGCAAAGGTGACATAAGGAACAGGAAGTCCTGGGCCGGGGAGATAGATAGCTCAGCAGCCTAAGCACCTGTCTGGTAAGCACAAAGTTGTCCCAAGTTCAGTCCCCTGTGCTGGGAAAAAAAAAAAAAAAAAAACACAGGAGGAGCCGGGCGTGGTGGCTCATGCCTGTAATCCCAGCACTCGGGATGCTGAGGCAGGAGGATTGGTGTGAGTTCGAGACCAGCCTGGGCTATAAAAGTGAGCTCAAGGCCAGCCTCAACTGCATAGCGAGACCCTGTCTCAAAAAGACAAAAAAAAAACCACAGGAGGCACTGACGCTCAGCTTTGTACCTCATCACTGATCTACTCGGAAATGCTGCTAAGGCTTGGCATTTAACCCTTTTGACTGTTCCCTGTTCACTTAGTGTAGGATAAAACCCTAGACATCAGAAGGCGTTGGAGGAGTTGCTGGTATGTTTCAGTTGCTAAGGTTTTTACAAGTAGTACTTCTGCCCAGAACGTTCAGGGATAGAGGGTCTTTGAACGTACGGCTAGCTGAAGGACCACTTGTCATCTTTTGTAAAGGCAGAGCAGACGAGGCAGGCTAGCCGAGATGCAGGCAGGATGTTTACTGAGGGCTCTTGTCGCATCCCGAAGGGAGGGGCACGCGAGGCTGTGGCGAGGTGGGGGAGCGGGCTGCCCTGGGTGGGTACTTTAGGAGCAGGAATTTCTCTGCACACCTCTTCTTCCTGCCCAGCCAGGCTTGGTCTGAACTGGCTCCAGAGATGAGAAGAAGTTATTTTCTGCTCAACTCTGCAACTTGTTGCCTTTTCTGGCCGTGACAGCAAAGTAACCTGCAGCTCTGGGGATTGGAGGTGGGGCCCAGGTCTGGGAACAGGGAGAGTGCCAGACCTTAGAAAGACCTTAGGAGGACTCAGTCTTTTGACTTGTTCCAAGCCTCAGAGTGTCTGCACAGGGCTGGTAGAGTTTCAGATAGAGTTCATCAGAGACCCGCTTGGTTGATACTCTTTAGAGGGGGGAAAAACCACCAATTAACAACATGTGAAAAATGGATGTATCAGAAGGTCATAAAGATGAATTACATAAAGTTTAGGAGACTAATCAATACTTTACAGCTTAATGTAATTTTTCAGTAGTGTGTCATGAAATTTACTTTAGATTTGAAAGTGAAAGCAAACCAAGGGTTTTCTTTGAATAAATGTCTCACAGGAAAAACAAAAAAAAAAAAAAGCAATGTGAGGACCGGCCAGATAACTCAGCAGGTTAAAGCTCCTTGTTAGGCAGAGCACAGGGAACAGGGTTTGATCCCTGGCACCACAAGCCGCTGGCCCAGCTCCTGGGGCCCGCTGGGATGGCCATTCAGACAGAGTGGGATAGAGCGCACTTGTAATCTCAGTGCTTGGGAGGCTGACAACGGGAGGATCACTGTGAGTGGAATCTGTGTAGTGAGACCCTGTAGACCCTGTGCTAAATACATAAAAGCCATTTGAATTGACTACTTTTTTCATTGATTAATAGGCAGTACAAAGCTATAGACTTTTTTAAAAACAGCCTAATACTGCAGACTTTTAGAGACTTATTTCTGTTATATAAGTATTGCAAAGATCTAACTTGATTTTCATTGAAGTTGCTGAATTTCTAAGATCAGTGAGATAGGGATTAAAATACAGTTACGAGTCCATGAGCTAATATGTACAAAAATAATTTCATTGGAGTTTGCCTAAAATTTAAACTTTTCATAGTAATATATAGAAGACTGTCACTTTTATAGTTTTACAACCTGCAATAGTTTAAAGTGAATCTCATACACATATCAGTCTTCCTAGTGGTCCTGTGATATGTAGACAGTGGCATTCTGACACAGATAACTCAGGTGATGCCCAAAGGGACTAAGATGTTTTCTCAAGGAACACAACTCTTAAGTTCCAACAGAATGTTAACATAGTCCTTCTTATTTATTTATTTTAATTTGGTACAGAGTTTGGACTTGTAGTGAACCTCCTGTCTCAGCCTCCCCAGCACTGGAATTACTGGTCTGCGCTACCAGGCCTGGTTTTGGTGGCTGGCCCAGTGCCCCGGGTTCTAGAGCCAGCATGCTATGTGGTACTAGGGGTTGGACCCAAATCTTTGTGCTTGCCAGGCAGGTGCTTATATTACTGAGCTATCTTCCCAGCCCCTTAACATAGGCCATGTGATTGCAAATATTGTCTCTTAAGTTGGCCTGTTTTCAGCATTGAACAGCCTAGATCTAAGATCTGAGATGCTGCATGTGGTTTAATTTTTACCAAGGGGAGGATAGAGCTTGGGTATAGTATGTAGCTTATTTTGTCTGTGTAGTAAGCATGATAGTGAAGAACTTGTGCAACTATGATGGTATGTGCCATGCCACAGGTTTTTTCATTATTGAAGTTTTGTAATGTAAAGGTGTGACTGTTTTCAGACTTGAGTGCAGTATTGAAGCAGTGTATGGAAATGAAGGTTCTAGAACCTGCCCTGCGTGCCCACCTCCCACAGCTTTGGAAGACCAGCCCTGGTCCCTGGACAGGGGAGGAGCAGAGGGCTAGGGCCCTGTCCATTAGCAAGAAGTGAATTGTTGGGAAGTCCTCCAAAGGTACCCTTGGAAGTGGTGATATTTAGGTGTTACTCAGCAGGGATTGAGAGAGTGAGTCATGAGACCTGGTGGTAACATGCGATTGCTACCAACAAGACTGGACAGGAGAAATCATCTCTTAGGAGTAGCACAGTTGATGTCCTAGAAAAGAATACTTTTTTTTTTTGTTTTGTCTTTTTGAGACAGGGTCTCGCTATGCAGTTGAGGCTGGCGTTGAGCTCACTTTTGTAGCCCAGGCTGGTCTCGAACTCGCACCAATCCTCCTGCCTCAGCCTCCCGAGTGCTAGGATTACAGGCATGAGCCACCACGCCCGGCAAGAATACTTTATAAATAGATTTAGTGGTACCCATCTGTGAATAGACTCAATCACACTGCAAACAGTTTCTTACATAGAAGCTTTAAAAAAGGGAACTCCCTTTGTAGCTATGCATGGGCTTATAGCTACAGAAAATGTAGCAAATGAAAAAAAAAAAAAACCGAAACTAAAGGCATAGTTGTGTTCTCAGCTATGAAAGATAAGCAGACCTTGCTAGGTAAAGTGCAACAGTTGGTTTCTGTTTTGCTATTTTTGATCCTTTTGCCTCAGTCTTTTGAAATCCATTTCCGGACTGGATTTCAGGGAATGGGGTCTTTTCAAATCTAAGATGTTACAGGTGTGAGTCAGAGACCTATGGAGGAAGAGCTTAAGGTGACCTGCCAATTCAGTGATAGGTACTAAAAGGAAGGCAGGTCTTGCAGAGCTGGCAGGGATCAGGTTTTAAGGTCCAGGGCCAGAATCCCATAGGTATGTCACCCACTTTGTGCCTAAGATATGAGTTGGCTTTTTTTTTTTTTGTGGCTTGCATTTGCATTTCGTTAATGTAATATGTTCATCTTTGTGTCCATTTACTATCTTTGGGGAAGAGCCTCTTCACATCTGCTGCCCATCTTTTTATCGGATTTTCTTCTCAATAAGTTTTGAGTGTTCTTTATAATTCCAGATATAGGTCCTTTCTCAGATGGGTGGTTTGGAGATATTTCTAGTGTGTGACCTTTTGCTGTCACTCAAAAGAGCTAAAGTTTTAAGTTCTGATTTTTAGTATTTTTCTCTTAATGTTCTTTAACAGGTTCTCTGAGTTCATGACAGCTTTTAGGAAGTTAGGAAATGCTTTTGGATTTTTGTCAAATACTTTTTCTGTTGAGATTACATAGTGTTTTGTTGGGGAGTTTTTCAATAGGATGAATTACATTGATTTATGTAATACTGTTAATTCGGTGGGACTTCAGACATGCACAAAAGTAGATGAATGATCGTGTGCCCATCATTCTTGTCACTTTAACCCTTCCTCTCTACTATTATATAAACCTGGAGGAGGAAAAAAAAAAAGGTACCCTGCAGGCTCCTATCCTAAAGTGGCCACTCTAAACTGTTACAAAGATCTGAGTTGATACTCAAAACTGGGTTGGCACAGATAATTTTTACATTTAAATGTATTAAACTAGTTATAGAAATGACTCATTGGGGATTGATGGTAATTTGGACCTGGATTAGTTCTGGTCCATTGGACTACTAGAGGCAACAGGATTAGTGACCACTGTAATTGGAACATGTCTGCTCCCTGGAGAACACAAACTATACATTTATAATGTATGGGAGGTCCACACCCTCCAAGTGCATTAATAGGTCCCTTCTGTATGGGACAGTGCATAGAGTGTGTTCACAGTGACTGGACACACCACTGGCCTGTCTTTTTCTTTCTTTGTTTTTTTCTTTGCAGTGCCAGAGACAACTTGGGATCTGTGCTTGCCAAGCAGGCACTTAAGCCACTGAACTATCTCCCAGCCCCAGCTACTGCCCTTTCTTCTCACTTGTATGTGGTCATCCCTGTTTCCAAGGATCCGCCTCAGATCAAAATCTGTGGATGCACAAGTGACATTGCTTGCATGGAATATAAACAGTCCTCCTATATACTTTGAGTCATCTCTAGATTACTTACAATATCTACTGTAGTATAGATGCCATGTAAGCAGTTGCATTGTTTAGGGAATAATGATAAGTTAAAGTGAATCTATTCATTGCAGAAGTAAGTTTGTTTCATTTATTTTTTAATACTTGGGTCTAAACTTGGTTCACTCTGTGAATTACAGATCCATGGATATGGAGGGTCAGCCATATTCTAGAAGATTATTCCTACCTTACAGTTCACTTGAGATTGAATATAGCGTAGGCCAGTTTTACACTTATCCATAAAGATCAGTTTCAAGGATTTAGTCAGTTTTAGTATTTACATTTAACGAAGGCTTTCTGATAAACATCATTTGTATTATCACAAAGTACATAATGAAACTTGACTCACCTTTGGCATGAGGTTATAAGGACTGAATTGTGTGGTCTTCCAGTTGATGTCTTTTTCTATAAATGGTCTTTTTTCCAGGCAGTGACTTAATTGTGTTCCTGCTACACCAGTAGATCAGGGGTTAGAAATTTCTATAACAAGCCAGATAGTAAATATTTTAGTTTTATGAACCACATGGTTTCTGTGACTTATATCTGCCACAGTAGAGTGAAAGCAGCCATAGACTGTTAATGCATAGCTACAGATGTCTTCTAATAAACTAATTTAAGCCGGGTGTGGTGGCACACGTCTGTAATCCCAGTCTGTAATCCCAGCACTCGGGAGGCTGAGGCAGGAGGATCAGTGCAAGTTCCAGACCAACCTAGGCTACAAAAGTGAGCTCAAGGCCAGCCTGAACTGCATAACAAGACCCTGTCTCAAAGAGACAAAAAAAGAAAAAAAACTAATTTACAAAGGACCTGTCACATTTTTGTTCTTAATCAAAGCAGTGTCACCACCCAGTAGACCTTTAGTGCATATTTGTCAAGGTAAATCTTGATACTTATTTTGAATTAATGTCTCACTATGTAGAGCAGGCTGGCCTTCAACTCTCTTATGTAGCCCAGGCTGGCCTCAAACTCATGGTGATCCTCTTGCCTCAGCCTCCAGAGTGCTGAGATTACAGGCATGCACCACCATGTCCAGCTTGTCAAGATAAATCATTTTGTTTCTTTCAGCCAAGCTAAATAAGGCCATCAGTTAATCTTATTTGGAGACATAGGACAAATTAATTTCTTTTTGAATTAAACTTGTTAGTTGGAGACAAACTAGAGAAGAACATTTGGCAGGTTATGATTTGGTAGTAAGATCAAGGGAAAACTTGAAAATGAGGATAGACCATCAGCCCCTTTCTGATTCAGGATATTTTCAGAGGTTGTGTGGGATGTAAAAGGATATTATGATCAAGCTCGGTGCATGTTAAGATGATACAGATGGATCCATTCTCTTTAGTGTAGCACTCCTCCAAAACATTAATATCCTAAAGACTGGTGAGCATCCTAGCCTCAGGTACCACTAGGCTGTTCCATTCACAAGTAGGCTTGCATGTCTCTCCTTTATGAGGAGAACTGAACTTGGGCTTTTTAGTGAGTTTGTATATGCTGGGAAATGGGCAGAGGGATAGAGGAGAGACAGCTGAAAATGAAAAGAGGAGGAAGAAAGCCCAAGTGCCGCAGTAGCTGGCAGAGTGAAGCAAGAGCTCCCAGGACTGCGGGGAAAGCAAAAAAGGCAGAAGTCTTAATCAGGAAAAATAGCAAGTGCTTGCTGGGTAATAAGTGAGGCTGGAGAGGGCAGAAATGGAGTAGACATTACGGAATGAGACTAGAATGGTGGAAGCATGTTGCACAAAGTCACCGCCAGCGTGGGCCGAGTACCAGGGAGGGGACCAGCCCAGGCGACTCATGGCAGCGCTGGAATTCCTGCCTGAAAAGGCTGGGCCTTCCTGAAGGCTGCTGGTTTTCCCCAGGGGTGGGTGTGGAGTACAGGTGCCTTTGTGGTCATTACAAGGGAGGAAATGGCCCAAATGAGCATGTCTAAGTGGCCTTTACGGCTCTCTAGTTCATGATGAACAAGTACTTTGAAATGAATTGTAGTCATAAGCTGTGTAAAATTTTTCTGTACCATATAGAAATTACGTACATGGTTAGATACTATTTTGATCCAATGTGACAATCTTGGTCTTTTAGTTGGGATTTTACAGTTTGTATTTAATGATGGTTGAGTTTGCTCTCATGTTGTTATTTCCCATCTATCTTCTGTTCTTCCTTTGATCCCTTTTTCCCTCTTTTGGACTTGAGTACTTCTGGCCCTTATCGTCTTGCTTGGTGTTTACAGAATTTATAATTGGGGTGTATCTTTAACTTACTACAGTCTGCCTTCATGTCAGGTGGCTCTCTTCATGAGTGTACGAAAATTTACAGCATGTACCTTTTCGTTGCCTTGTGCTTATAGTCATACCTTTCTACATGTAAGAAGTATCATAGTATGCTCTTACCTATTTTACAGTGCACGTTTATGCTTTAAACAGTTGTTTTTAAAAGCTATTTCAATAAGCAGAGCCCTTTTATTTACTCACCTATTTATCATTTCTATGCTCGTCACTCCTTTGTATACATTCAGATCTCCCACCAGTGTAGTTTTCCTTTTGACATAGGGCTTTAGTGTTTTCTTCCAGTGTGATTCTGCGGTCAGCGATGTGTCTGCAGAGTGTCTTCTGGCTTCCTAGCTGAGGCAGTGTCTGTCTGCAGCTCTGGGATCCTCTGCTCTGTTCTCTGCCCTGTAGACTCATTGCATCGCTGTGCTGGATCCCCCTGAAAGACTCTGCTGGGCAATATGTGGCTCCTGCAGATGTGTGGCCTGGACACTTTCCTTCTAGTTCTTCTTTTTGTATTTTAGTGCAGGGCCTACAGGGTCTCACTACACAGATCAGACTCATGGTGATCCTGTTTACAGTCTCCCAAGTGCTGAGATTGCAGGTATGCGCCACCAAGCCCAGTCTCAATCCCTGTTTTGGCGCACCCTGGGGATGGGGCCGCACTGCAGACCAGTCCTCTAGTTCTCGTATTTATCATTCTTTTGTTTTTTAACCAATAAGATATGATACACTGTCTTTACCAGAAGTGGAAGAGTAAACATGTTTTAGTTTTTTGATACAGAAGTCATTTTTACTTTAGCAAGCAGAAGTTAAAATTGCACTTTCTAGGGTCGGCCAGATAGTTCAGCCGACTAAAATTCCTGGTTAGGCAGAGCATACAGCTAGGGTTTGATTCCCGGCTTGCCTGCTGGCCTTGCCCCAGAGACAGTGATTGAGACTGGGCGAAGTGGCACGTGCCCATAATCACAGCACTTGGGAGACTGAAAATAGGAGGATCACTATAAGTCCAGTCTATGTAGTGAGACTCTGAACACTCTGTAGAACTTGTACCAAATACATTAAAAATTTTTTTTTTGCTCTTTCTGACAGTGTTCACTTGGGAATAGAAGTTACTTGGTTAACATTATATGTTTAGGGCTGATGAGATAGCTCAGTAGTCTAAAGCATGTGCTTAGGCAAGTGCATAGGGAAAGCAGTTCAATCCTGGGCACCATATGCTGTGCCAGCCCCATCCCCAGGGTGGGCTGAGCTGGCCAAAAGAAGAAAGAAAAAAGAAAAAGGTTACCCACTCAATAGCTCTGCAACATGGGCCCATGCTACACATTCATTTCTTTTTAAAATAGGAATTTTTGAGTATCATCAAGGCAATTGTTTTGAGAATTTGATTGGAAAATGATGACTCTCTTTTGTATAGCAGCTCTTGGGAGGAGTTTATGTTTTTCTCTCATAAGCAAAAACTGGAGCAAAGATGAACTCTGTTTTTGTGAGTGATGAACAGTTTTACTTGTTTCAAAATATTCACATGCTTGCTTTCTGCCAGGAAATATTCCTGGGATAAAGAAGATTCCTTAGCCGGGCATGGTGGCGCACGCCTGTAATCCCAGCACTCGGGAGGCTGAGGCAGGAGGATCGATGTGAGTTGGAGACCAGCCTGGGCTACAAAAGTGAGCCCAAGGCCAGCCTGAACTGCATAGTGAGACCCTGCCTCAAAAAGACAAAAAAAAAAAAAAAAAAAAAAAAAGAAGTCCTAGACTTGAGGAAAGACCCTTTATTGTTTAAGAATTATTTACGTGCCAGACATCTACCTGAGCTCTGAATGCCATTTTCAACCTCATCATTTTCCCGTCAGTTCTGTTCTCTTCTGGAATTTCAATTTATAGTTGTTTATTGCCTGTTATTATTATGCTGGGAATCAAACTCACACCCTTGCGCTGCCAAGAAGGCACTGTTGACCTTGATTATATAGCACTACAAGACAGAAACATCTCCATATCACCCATGTGCCTGGTTGGCATGTACACAGCTGTGGTTCTGGAGAGCACGCTTGCAATTATCTTCACTTCCTTTCCCAGTCACTGTGGTTTGGCTTCTCCGCCTTCCTGCCAAGGAGAGTTACCCTTGTGAGATGACCGCCTCTAGCATGGCACAAACTACTGGGCACAGTGGGCATCTTCCAGCCCCTGCTTGCCCCTTTTGTCAGGGAGCAATACTGGTTAGTCGTGACTTCAGACTGCTTACCTTGTTCCTTTCAAGTCATTGTCCTCAGTTTTCTGCCATTCTTGCTTGGACTCTGCTTCTCCTAACACTTAACCAGCTTTCTGGCCTTGCAGTTTGTACACACCTTCATTACAATAATCTTTTTTTTTTTTTTCTTTTGTCTTTTTGAGACAGGGTCTCATTATGCAGTTAAGGCTGGCCTTGAGCTCACTTTTGTAGCCCAGGCTGGTCTCGAACTTGCACCAATCCTCCTGCCTCAGCCTCCCGAGTGCTGGGATCACAGGTGTGAGCTACCTCGCCCGGCTCTACAATAATCATTTTAAAGTAAATTGTTTTCTCAATAAAATGTTAGCTGTTGGAAGGTCAAAAAAAAAAAAAAAGTATTCTGATGGTAATGTTTCCAATGTGTAGTTTAGTACTTAGCACAGATATGTTTGATAGATGTTTCGTTAGTGAATAAACTATTATGTTTTTTAGATTTCTTCTAGTAAATGAAGTCAGAGACTTTGATTAGCCGTATCTTCTGCTTTGCAGAATTGACTGTCAGTGTTTGCCTTTTGCATAGTTTTTTACAAGTTCGCAGTGTTGTGACTGAGCACATACGCTTCAAGACTGTGGCCACTGTTCTCATTCTGTGTTTCTGTGTTTTTGTGGCCTCTACCCTTAGGGTTCTACAGGTAGCTAGAACATATTTGTAGGTCGGGCCTGGAGCTCTTCATAGCTTCTGGGTTGAGTGTAAGATTCTCCTGCAATTCTTTGTTCTAATCCAGAATCCTGTGTAGGCAGCTTCAGACAGGCAAGGGTACATTTGAATTTCAGAGTGTTATAAAAAGTATTTCTGATGTCTCTGATAGTTGGTGTGGATGACTACAGCTCAGAATCTGATGTAATTATTATGCCTTCAGCCCTGGACTTTGTCTCTCAAGATGAAATGTTGACGCCGCTGGGAAGATTGGACAAGTATGCTGCAAGTGAGAACGTATTTAACAGGTCTGTATGTATCATTTTCATTAATGTACAAGTGGAAGGGTGGCTTGAGTAATTTTAACAGGGAAAAGGAAGTTACCCAACCTGAAGTAGGTATCAGCACGTACAGTCTGAGTTGCCAGCTTTTACTAATAATCATGCAGGAGTTGCATGGTCAATGTGTGTGGTGTTCACTTTTTTGCTGCTGGGCATATTTGTGGTGTCAGTGGACATTTTGTCCTGAGGAGTACATTACTCCTGCAGCAGACAGTGTCATCCCTTTGCTGTGTCACCGGGTGTGCCCAGGGCACAGGGCCCCAGCTGGGACCGGGCTCCTGCACTCCTCCTGGGCCGTTTCTCCAACTGCGGTCTCTGACAGCTGTGTCAGACCTCCTGGGAAACCAGAGTTTTCATTTAAACTGTCTTACTGTAGTTCAACAAAATTCATATTAGTAAAGAAAACATTTTTACATAGTGAAAAGTGAATGTATCGTCCCATTACTATATAATCACAGGACAGTTATTTGAAGTAAGTTCCCAGAAATTTGCCAAATCAGTTTGATAAAGATAAAAAGTACTTTGGTAATATTTAATCTTTTACTCAGAAAATTACAGCTTAATATGTTTTATAAGAAAATAATCTGTACCAAAAAGGGCTCTGTCTTTTACAATTCCAGTTATACCCGCTGATGCCACTAACTGCTGTCTAATTTTCTTTTTCTGGGCAGACAAATGGTGGCTCGGAGTTTGCTGGATACATTGAGGGAAGTCTGTGATGATGAACGAGACTGCGTTGCTGTTCTGGAAAGAATCAGCAGATTAGCTGATGATTCAGGTAGATGTCTGTGCAGAGAAAGCAGACTTGCTGTTTCTGGAAAGGATTCTTTTACCAAATTGGTGTTTCTGCAACTGTTGTAAAGCCCATTGTGATACTAGATATCTTTAAAAGATTTTCTAAGGTAACAAACCCACTGAAAACAAAAACAAAAAAGTTCTGTTACGAAGACTCAGCTTATAGTAGGCATAATTTAATCGTAGAAAGTTTTCATTAGATAAATCTGAGAACATTATTTTGTATCATGTATATTAATGCTATATTTTAGAATTAATAGAAGTTATAAAAATAATTTAGAATAAAAGATGGTGCTGTAGTGTTTTCAGGTAAATATATAATGCTTTTCTTCTGTATGCCTTGCTTGCAAAACTGTTAACCATCCATTTGTAAAGCTAAAGCGGGTGTCACTAAGCCAGAGGCAGGAGAATCTGCCGAAATAAGAGGTGAGTTTGCTTTGAGCCTTAGAAATGGTGATGTTAAGGGTTTTAAAAATGTTTTTTAAATGTAAAGTACATATAACTTAAAAATACTTTGGCCAATATTATTTCAATCATATTTTATACCAGTACTTGATTTTACAATCAATAATTTTTTTTTTTTTTGGGGGACCAGGATTCGAACTCACCACCTTGCACTCGCCCAGCAGGAACTTGTGCCTTGGAGCTATCTCCCCAGCCCCTCAAAAATATTTTTTAAAACCTTTTTTTCTTGCATCCATTACCTTTTTATTAAACGTTTTTCAGTCTCTGTCAAACTTGATGCATCAGCAAGTCTCGTCTTTTAATTTTTAGGTGACTCATTCTTTCATGAATGGTTCACTTTATGGAACTGGCTTAGCTCCATGAGCCTTACATTTTAAAAATCTTCTTACTGGGTGGCAAGAACATTTGGAGTTGTATTGTCTTTGTATATGCATAATCATGCTCCCATTTTGTGCTCTCATATGGTTTGTAAGTCTCATCAAGTATAAATTTTACTTCTATTTTTCAACTTCAGTTAAATAACACTTTAGTTATGCCACAGGGCTTTTGGGTCTGGAGGTGTAATGGAGTGGATAGACTGGCTCAGAAATGGCAGGCTAGGGTGCTGGTCCCTTGGTCAGCAGGGGTCCACGTGCCTCCAGGGTGAGCAAGGAGAGGAGGGCTAGATGTAGCGGGTGTGGTAGGGATTTTGCTCTTTTGTGGTTTGTGATGAATGTAGTAGATAAGCGGCTTAATGAGAAAGATGGGTGACAGGAAGAGTAGCGGGAAATAATACTGTCAGAAGTTCTTTGAGCAAAACTAAGGGACAGAAGAGATTCCAGAGAGCTGCCTCAGTAGCTATCCCAGAGGAGGTCACATGGACTGAGATTCCTTGCTTAGTGTGGCCCTGGCTGATTGCAAATGCCCAAGTAAGATGATGGCTATTGTAGAAATCTAGCTGACAGTCTTAATGCTATTTCAGTTCTTACTGTTGTTGCTGTTGAGGAATTTGCTAGTCTCATTTTGTGTTTTTGTAGGTGACTTAGTCACTTTCGTCATCCCTGGGAAAAAATGCCCAACACTTGTAGCACAAAGGATTGACTTCCTCTGGCTCCCATTTTTAGCCCCCACTTGGCCTTCAAGGCAGGAAAGCTGAGTAAGAGGGCATTGCTGCAGCCAGGAAGAGGAGCCTGGGAGATGCCTGCTTCTGGGTCCCACCCCACTGACCACCTGGACCCAGCCCCTGCCCCTGCCCCTGCCCCTGCCCCCATGCCAGCTGCATCATCTACTCATCATGCTGCAGCTGTGTGTGTGAGCTATGGGGGGCACCCAGATGTATACCAGAGCAGTAGGTAGTCCTATTTCTTCCTTCTTTATGCTTTTAATATCCCCTTTCCTGTTAGCCCGCAGTTTCACTCTAGTGTGTTTAGCTACACATTTATTGTACTCAGGATTTGCTCTGCTTTGTTATTTCTTTTCTTGTTTTAGAGCAAGGTGGGGCTGCAGAGTCTCTAAGGTCTCACTATGTAGATCGGTCTCATAGTGATCCTCCTACATCTGGTGGTGTATATGTGGTATGCATGTGCTTTCACTAGGTGTGTAGGACAGGCAATTCTCAGCTGTGCTTGGATGTGTAAATTTGTAGCCCAAATCAGCTGCAGCTATATACCTGGGGTTTCAGAAATAATGAATTAGAAGCAGATTAAAAAAAAAAAAACAAAACCAAGTATTACAACAAAAAGTATATGAACTATAAGTTTTACAGCATCACAAAATTTCTCAAAATGAAGAGAGAGGTCCCTGCAGTTGGCATACAGGTCATACAGAAAGCTGGTCACTGTTCCTCCTGATGAGTCGCTCTTCCCTCCACCCCAGGGGTAAGAAAGTATAGATTAGTCTGCCTGTTGGAACATCATCTGTCTTTTCTTTTGTGCATTGTTTGATTTGTCCTGTTCAAGAAAGTTTTCCCTGCCTCAGTCATGAATATTTTTGCTTGAATTGTTGAGTCTAAAGTGTCATTGTTTTTGCCTTTGACAGCAGTCTTTGTTCCATGTGGAATTCTTTCTGTATTAAACTGATAAAAGTTGTGTGTATTGTGTGTAATGTGATGCTCCTAGAGTGTATTCTTGTGTTTCATGTGAGGCAGGACACACATTCCATTCTCTTGCGTGAGCATGAGCAGCCAGTCACAGCACCATTGTGTAAGTGCCGCCTCTGCCTTTCCCTCATGGACCATCCCACTGGCCCAGATGTGTACCTCATCTTTGGACTGTTCTCTGGTGTCATTGGTCTTTTTGCTGAAGCAGAGCCTTCTCATAGTAATAGAGATTGAACGAAGGGCCTTTCCCTTTAAAAAAATTTTTTTCAAGACAGGATTTCAGGGGCTGGGGAAATAGTTCAGTAGAATAAGTGCTTGCCTGGCAAGCGCAAGAACCTGAGTTCAGTCCCCAGTCCCGCAAAAGAGAAAATCAACACAGGATTTCACTAAGTCATTAATTTAAGTTGACGAGGCTGGATTCAAACTTGGGGTCCTCTTGTCTCAGTTTCCCAAAGTGCTGAGACACAGGTGTGCCACCACACCTGACGCTGAGCATTGCTTTGAACAAATGTTACTTCATTCTTAACTAAAACTGCAAGATGTGTCTCTTTTTCTTAAAAAAAAAAAAAAAAAAAAACACATAGAATTAAGGAGTAATTAACTTAGCAAATTCAGGATCACAAGAGAAACTCAGGCTTATATGTCTGTTCTCAAATTGTTTTTTTGCTCAAAACCAGATGTAAGTACTATTGCTTACTTAGGGCTGTTCTATAGAACAGGGTCTCACAACAAGATTGGACACATAGTGATCTGCCTGTCTGCAGCCTCCCAAGAGCTAGGGTTATCCTTGGCCCCTGTGCCTGTTTGCAGATGCTTTCATCTGCTGAGCTATTTGACCAGCCCTCCTCACGGAGATTCTAAATGCTAAGATTTTTTATTTTGTAAAATATTAATATGTTTTGTATTGATAGCCATATTAATTTTTGTTGAGCCATATTAATTTTTGTTGAGATTTGAAATTAACGTAAAATTAACATATTTGTGTATACTTACCTAAAAAGACATTATTTTTATTTTTTTTTGTGAAGATAACTAATAAATAACCCAGTCTTATAAATGACTTGTTACTTAAAATATGTGTGTTCATGTCTTAATCACTTGCCTGTCTTTCATTTTGTGGCACTAGGGATCAAACTCAGGACCTTGTGTTTGCCAGGCAGGCCCTTATGCCTCTGAGCTATATATGCCCAGCCATTGCCTGTCTTTCAGGTTGCCTATTCAGTCTTTTTCTTTCCCATATTTGAGCAATGAGCCCTTTGTATAGTTGATCTATTGATGCTATGCTATGAAAAAATACTATGTTGCGCACTTTTTTTCTCCTAGGCTGTTGGGCCTTCTAGATAGTGTGGCATCTGTTACCTATAGTGAAGTTTTGTAAAGTGAAATCAGTGGGAAGTTTTTTGTGTTCTCACCTCCAGGGTGAACATTTCTTCTGAAAGTATCTTTCAGTGCTTTGAGGCCTTTAAGTTTGGACCCTTGTTTCCCTGTCATTGATGACCGAGTTGCCATGGGCTCTCTTTAACTCTCCTCTCACCTAATTAGCTAATTTTTGCCTTATAATGTATCAGGCAGTTGATCCTTTTGAAACCCAGAGATCTGAAATATACCATCTTTCACATATGAAGTTGCCATCTGCACTTGAGTCTCTTCAGGGTTTTAAAAACTATTTTAAAATCTGTTTATCTCTTTTGATAGTCTTTTTCTTTTTCAGTCATAGTCAAGTCTGGCTGTAAATCTAGATAGACTCCATTAAGCTTGTAGCTAGTCTTCACATTTTGTCCTACCTAGGAGGTTTTAAGTCCTGGCTTTTATAGATGGTTCCTGTCACGGTGTCAGTGTAGATATGGGTCAGATGTGTTCACTGTAGGAAGCTGCACACTTAGCGACAGAGGCTCAGGGGGTGTGGTCTCTTCCTCACCCTCCTGGGTTGCCTGTGTGTGGATGTGCCAAGATCTCAGGGCTGGAGCTTGGTCTGTGCTGAGCCAGGATGCAGGGTCCAGGCCGCCCCGAAGGTGAGACCCTGCTCTGGTGAGAGGACGCATCCACTCACATCACGTTGCTGTTGTCTCCCCAGAGCCCACAGTGCGTGCAGAGCTGATGGAGCAGGTACCTCACCTTGCACTGTTCTGCCAGGAGAGCCGGCCTTCCATCCCCTGCGCCTTCTCCAAGTACCTGCTGCCCGTCGTGGTGCGGTATCTGGCAGACCAGAACAACCAGGTGAGAGCACGGTGTTCTGAATAGTGGCCTCCCCGAGCCACCTTACATGACTTAGTCTCTCTCCTGTGGTTGTTACAGGTGTGTAGGTCCCTTTCATGCCAGGCATGGCAGCCCCGTCCCTGGATGCCCCTGGGATGTTGACTTTGTGAGACATCCTTCCAAGGATGGCTTTTGTATTCCACTTCCTTTTTTACCACAGGCTACTCCCCCTTTTCCTGTAGGTGAGAAAAACAAGTCAGGCAGCTTTGCTGGCGTTGCTGGAGCAGGAGCTGATTGAGCGCTTTGATGTGGAGACCAAAGTATGCCCTGTCCTCATAGAGCTGACTGCACCTGACAGCAATGACGACGTGAAAACAGAGGCCGTGGCTGTAAGTAGGACCGTGCTTTCCTCGCAGTGCTAGCAGGCAGAACACACTTGGCACGCATCAGGGTGGCCTGTCTGGTGTAACACAGCCCTGATGAGGTAGCCACCAATTGTTCCTTCGAAATACAGTGGAGGTAGGCAGGTATCCCAAGACTTACAGGGAAAAGGTAATCTGCACACAGTAAGACTGTAAGGAGGAACTGTAAATGCATTATTTTGTCAAAATGGAAAAAGTGCCATTCAACAACACTTGCACGCCTTCAGTTGCTGCTGAGTGTTTTCCTAGACACTGCATGGGGATAGTGCAAGTGAAAGACATGCACTTGGTGCCGCCCATACCGTAATGTTTGAGAGAAGAGCAATATTCAGGGCCAGGGGTACAGCTCAGCAACACAGCACCTGCCTCAAAGTGTAAGGTTATGAGTTTGATTCCCAGTACAAAAAAAGTCATGTAAGTAAGGAGCAGTAATTAAAGAGTATACAGATTAAGCCATTGTGCACGTAATAAAGTCAAACTGCATAGGTTTTCTGGTTTGCCTTTTTTTTTTCTTTTCTTTTTTGATTTATATATTTGATATAGCGTCTCGCTATACAGCTGGGACTTATAACAATCCTCCTGTTTCAGCCTCCCCAACACAGGGATTACAGGTGTGCGCCACCTTGCCTGGTTTCAGTGGCTGGCTCAGTGGGCCCAGGGTGGGAGCCTCCACAGCATTCAGTGCCAGCCATCAGGCCTGGGCCCTTGCGCTTGCCAGGCAGGTGCTTACATCGCTGAGCTATCTCTGGCACTTGGTTTGCGTTTTCAAAATATGTTAGTACAGGGCCCGGCAGGATGGCTCAGTGGTCTAAAGCGCCTGCTTGGGAAAACTTGGGCAGCTTCAGGGACCGTGGTTTGATCCCCGGCACCACATGCTGGAGCAGGCTGAGCTGGCCATAAAAATGAGTGAATAAACAAAGGTTCTGAAACAAGAAAATAAATAAATAAATAAATAAACAAACAAACAAATAAATAAATAAAATTTTAAAAAAATGTTAGTACATACTCTTAAGTGTTCAGAGGCCAAGGTAAATAGGTCGTACATTAGAATTCAGCAGTATCAGCTGTCATTCACATCTGTGGTACTTGGATTCAGCCATTAACAATTCTGATAGTAAATTAGGAAAGTAACAAAAATTTATTTGAAAATGTATTCAAATCAGTTCATTTGGGTAGTGAGCATTCCCCTGTTATACCTAAAGTAATGTAATTTAAAAAGTCTTTGTTGCTAGGGCTGGAGAGATAGCTCAGGGACACAAGTGCCTGCCTGGCAAGTGCAAGGTCCTGAGTTTGATCCCCAGTTCCGAAAAAAAAAAAAAAAAAAAATCCTTTGCTATAAGCAAAATTGCACTCAAATGGTATGATGAAGAGATCATATATTAGATGATACCTCTAGTTTCTCTTTGTCTTAGTTACTCTTCTCTTATTGCTGGGACAAATACCCAATGCTCAAAATTAGGGAAGGAAAAATTTACTTAGTTCAGTTATCAGAGCCTTCAGTCCATACTTGGCTGGCTCCAAGGTGGACTGGCACACGGCAGAGAGCAGCAGTTCATGGCAGCAGCAAAGAGCAAGAGCAAAAGAGAGGAGTAACAGCAGCAGCGGCTACAGCAGGCATGTCTGTCCCGGCCCCAGGCTGGGGCAGCACTCACACCCATAATCCCGGTGGGTCACGAGTTAATCACAAGCTCTAGAAGTCTGCCCCATGCCTGCATGAGGCTTTGGGGGGACAAGTAGGCAAACCATAACACTCTTTAAAAATTTCCTGATTTTATTTCTATTTTTAGATAGTTACCAGTTAATAAATGTAGCAGGTTTTTTTTTTTTCCCTCAGTGATTTGTTTTGTGTTTTTGAAACAGGGTCTTTCTATGTAGTTCAGGCTGCCCTTGAACTCACTATGGTAGCCCATACTGGCCTCAAACTCATGGTGATCCTTCTGGCCCAGCCTCCCAAGTGCTAGGGTTACAGGGCATGCACCACCATGCCCAGTTTAGTATTTTTATTGAAGTGAAATTTATATAACAAAATTAGTCATCTTAAAAGTAACTGCTTTTGTCAATGACTGCTTCTACCTAATTTAAAAACATTTTTAGAACTTGCTCAGAAGGGCTAGAGATATAGCTTAGTAGAATAAGTACTTGCCTGGCAAGCGCAAGGACCTGAGTTCAATTTCTGGTTCTGGGGGGAAAAAAAAAAATCTCTACTTTTGGGCCGGTGAAATGGTTCAGTGGTCTAAAGTGTCTGCTTAGGAAAACTTAGGCAACTGCAGAAACCACAGCTCAATCCCCAGCACAACATGCTGTGCCAGCCCCACCCCCAGAGTAAGCTGAGCCAGCCATAATGTAAAAATAAATAAACTTAAAAAAAAAAAAAAAAGAACTTGCTCAGGAAAGGAATTCACAGTACCTATAACTGTTGGTTTATGATAAGCAGAATTTAACTTTGGTACATTACAATTTTTGATGAGATTTAAAAGTGACAGCATGCCGCTACAAGGCTGCCCGGCACCGGGAGGCCAGCCCAGGCAGTCGGCTGTGCTTGTCATGTCATGCTCTGCGTTGGCGCCCATGTAGTCTCCTTTTAAGGACAAATTCATCTTGGTACGTTCAGGTGTCTTAGATGAGTGATAATAGGGTAACCTTGGGGTTCTAACTAGGTTTTGGGTAATGATTATCCCAAAAACGAAGCTGGCCTTGGGTCTTAGAAAATGTTCATACTCTCGGCTTAGGAATCATGTTGAATGTGTCCGTTAGTTTGAGGGGAGCTGCCAGCCTCAGCGCACGAGCATGACGCGCCTGTGCACGTATGTTTGTGTCGCTGCATTGGTGATTCAGTGATAGGATTCTCGCCAGCCATTTATGTATTGATTTATGGATTTGATCTATGTTGTCATTGTTGTATAATCAGAAGTATCTTATGTATATTTTATTAAGAGTTCATGTTTTTTTTAACATTGTGAAAGATACTATTTTTAAAGCATTGTTTTTCATTGCTAATTAAAAGAAACAGGTTTTGGGGCCCGGCGGGATGGCTCAGTGGTCTAAAGCGCCTGCTTGGGAAAGCTTGGGCGGCTTCAGGGACCGCAGTTCGATCCCCGGCACCACATGCTGCGCCAGCCCTGCCCTCGGGGCGGGCTGAGCCGGCCATAAAAATGAGTGAATAAACAAACAAAGGTTCTGAAACAAGAAAAAAAAAAATAAAAGAAACAGGTTTTTATGTTGTAATATATATCCTGCAGCCTTTTTTTTGTATTTTAGGGAAGGGTCTACAGGGTGTTCGGGGACTCACTACTAGATTGGACTCGTACTGATCTGCCTTGTACAGCCTCCTAAGAGCTGGAATTACAGGCACATGTGCCACCTCATCCAGTCTCAATTGCTGTCTCTGTCCACCCTGGTGGGGAGGGCCCGCACGGTAGGCTCAGGCTCAGGCCCCTGCACCTGCTTGTAGGCGCATTAATCCACTGAGCTATTTGGCAGGCCCTCCTGCAGCCTTCTTAGACTCACTTATTTGTTGTGGTGACTTCTTTATAGATTCCTCGAGATGTTCTATGTAAACAACAGGTCATAGATGAATAAAGAGTACTTTTTTCTTCCTATTCTATATGGCTTTTACTTGGCTTTGTCATTCTAGTCCAGTCTGGGAGTAGATACAGTTGTAAATGATGAGTCATCATAGTTCTCTCTGTATGAAGTGTGAGTGTAGTTTCATTATAGGGACCTCACTTCCCTGTAATGTTCATGCTCCTCACTTGGGCAGAGCTGTGTCCCGCCTCTCCTTGAACTGAACCCTTGCAGAACCGGATCACAGTTTGACTTCATGCGATGCTGTGTGGAGCAGGCAGCACGTGCTGTCTGCTCCACAGTGCAGAATGTTCATTCCAGATCCTCTGCAATGGTCACTGTAAAAAATGTAGAGTTTTGTTGTTGGCTTTTAAACTTATCAGCAAAATTATTAACTAATGATTAAATAATGTAAAATGAATTTTTTAGGGTTTCTGTATTAGTATTTATTGGTTAATTTGCTGATATGACTTAGTATCTATTTTTTTTTCTTGGACTATGATGCACGTGGTATACCAGTGCCACACTTGTGTGGATTTGAGTTATTGTAATTGAGAAAGCTGTAAAGATATTTGTAGTGCCCTTTTCCTTATTGTAGATTATGTGCAAGATGGCGCCCATGGTTGGGAAGGACATCACAGAGCGCCTCATCCTCCCTCGCTTTTGTGAGATGTGCTGCGACTGCCGGATGTTCCATGTTCGGAAGGTATTGGGAGAGTCACTTTCCTTCGTTTAAGAACATGGGGTCCTAAGGCAATGTACTGACGTGTGAAATTTAATAGAGTATCTTTAAGGAACTCCGCGTGTGTTAATTTTTTGAAATGTCAGTGATGCTTTCATTGTCAGGTCTGTGCGGCTAATTTTGGGGATATTTGCAGTGTCGTTGGCCAGCAAGCCACTGAGGAAATGCTGGTAAGTACAGCAGGCACAAAAGAGCAAAGCTGTGTGTGAAGCCTGAGGTGCCTCGACCCCAAGTTGTGTCAGCACAATCCATGAATTTAATATAGAGAGATGTTAATGACTTGAGTGTAGAGGTTTAACTTTGGGGAAACCTGCGCACTTGAATCGTGCTTTGCTAAGGACAGTTGGTGAAGCGCAGAAGTATTTTTACCTTTACCACTTCTATCTATCTATCTATCTATCTATCTATTTATTTATTTATTTATAAGAATTTTTTATTTTATTTATTTATTTTTTTTCTTGTTTCAGAACCTTTGTTTGTTTATTCACTCATTTTTATGGCCGGCTCAGCCCACCCTGAGGGCAGGGCTGGTGCAGCCGGGGATCGAACCGTGGTCCCTGAAGCCGCCCAAGCTTTCCCAAGCAGGCGCTTTAGACCCCTGACCCATCCTGCCGGGTGCACCTTTACCACTTCTAATAAGTAAATCAGTTCTAGTCTTTTCAGCTGAACTTTTTTATTGCAACCCTCAAGGTTTTGGAGGCACATTCCATGCACAGCTGGTAGTTCTGAGTGATAATGCATGAGACACGTGGTTGGTGCTCTCGGGGCACACTGCCACGAGTGTCTGCATTGTCCATGCAGCGCAAGTCAGGTACAGGCTGCTGGGTAACATAGAACTGCATTTGTGGGGAGTGTGTTTGTAGAGTCAGGAATTAGATGTAGCTTATTAAACATTACTAAGTATTATTAGTATTAAATGATTTCCTACTTAAGAAAATCCATTGTTGAAAAGACTGCAGAACAAGAAATGGACACAAAGCTGCCACAGAGCTGTTTGTGTGACTGACACAACCTCTTCTGGCACAGCTACCCAGGTTTTTCCAACTTTGTTCTGACAACGTGTGGGGAGTCCGCAAGGCATGTGCTGAGTGCTTCATGGCAGTCTCGTGTGCAACGTGTCAAGAAGTCCGGCGGACCAAGTTGTCAGCGCTGTTTATTAATTTGATCAGTGATCCTTCACGCTGGGTATGGTCATTTATCATTTTTACAAAATTATACTTTTGAGTGTTTTAAAGTAAACATTTCATAATTCGAGAAGTAATTTATGCCTGGCACAGTGGTACACACCTGTGATCCCAGGTACTCAGGAAGCTGAGGCAGAATGAGTGCAGGTTTGGGCAACTTGGGGAGAGTGCTTGTCTGGCACGCACCAGCCCCTGGGTTTAGTTCTATTGCTAACTAAATAAAAGAATAGTACATTGTGACTTAAGTTATGTTATCTATCAGCGCATACTTTGAAGAGTAGCAGTAAAAAGACTATTAGTAGTTTGTTTGTGGTAACTGGACAGTTTCCTTGCAAATGCAAATTGCACAGGTCTTCTCTCGGTGTGCAATTTGCTTGTCACAGGTTTAGGCGCTGACCTTGTGTTGCTAGAGGAGCTGAGGTGCATATTAAATGGGATCGTTCGGGGGACACCTGGGCACACTGTGCCCTGCTTGGGCTGTGAGGCTCACTTCTGCTTCCGAGTTCTTTGAAGGGGAGGGTCTTGGCCTCCGTGTCATAAGAGAGCCACTCTAGCTTTTACGTGACTTTGCTTGGTTTTTGTTATCGTAGTAATAATTTATTACTGCTTTATAATGGCTTCAGAAAAGGCATGAGGAAGTGTTCCCTCCTCTCCCATTTCCCTCCTGTTTCTTCTACTTGATGCAGAGTTGGCATATAGAATCTGGTAGTGCTGGCACTTGGGCCTGGGCCTTTCTTTCTGGGTGGTTTTAATTTTTTCTGGCTTTTATTGGTAATAAGCTCAGAGATAATACGTTTACCAGAGAATAATTAATGTGTGCAAAATTGGGGGTTGTGATACTGGGAATCAACGCAGTACCTTATGCTTGCCAGGCAGGGACTGTGCCACTGAGTTATATTCCTAGCCCATGCATATAATTTTAAAAGTAACATTTGTTAATGCTTGTTGCCTTACAAAGGGTAAAATAATTCCTGAGCTGTTATAGTGTTTTTTGCTATGGAATATGTAATTATAGCCTTTTAAAAATCTGAGGCTGGGAGCCCGGCATGATGGCGCATGCCTGTAATCCCAGCACTTGGGAGGCTGAGGCAGGAGGATCAGTGTGAGTTCAAGACCAGCCTGGGCCACAAAAGTGAGGTTGAGGTCAGTCTGAACTGCACAGCCACACCCTGTCTCAAAAAGACCAAAACAAAACAAAAAAAATCTGAGGCTGGGCATGGTGGTGTATACATGTAATTCCAGCACTTAGGAGGCTGAAGCAGAACCAGTTCCATGATTTCAGGGCTAGCCTAGAAGACATAGTTAGACCCTGTCTCAAAAAAACGAAAGAAATCCAACTCTATCATTCTTGAACCTACCTCTCTAGGTCGGCAGGTACTAATAGATGAGCCTTACAAACAAGTATTTTGCCTTTGGGAACATCTTTAAAATACTTGTTTGTTTGTTTGTTTGTGTTTGTTTATTTTCTGTATTTATGACAGGGTATCTAGGGTCTGAGGATCTAGGGTCTCACTATGTATGTCAGACTCATCGTGATTCACCTGTTTTCAGCCTCCTAAGCGCTGGGATTACAGGCATGCACCACCATGCCCAATTTCTGCATACTCATTTTGAATTTGCAGAAATCTTGTCACAGCTTCCTAGAAGAGGGATACTGGACCTCAGGGGACTCAGTGTATGGTGCAGGTGAGGCTTGGGAGCACCATCTCCTCCCTGGGCCACTCCGTTTAGCTGGATCCATCCTATTCCTTCCATAAAACTTAACCTCAATTATTTGTTTTGCGATTCTGGGAATTGAACCTAGGACCTTCCCACTAAGCTATGCTCCTAGCCCTTGTTTGCTTTCATGTTTTGTTTTGAGGCAGGGTTTGGATTAGTCCTCTTGGCTAGGTTGAGCTTGAGCTTGCAAGCCTCCTTCCTTAGCATCCCAGCCTTTGGGATTAGAGGTGCACCACTGTCCCTGGGTCCAGTGTTTTAGCCCTGCCTTAGTACAAAAGCAGATATGAAGTAGGGTTCTCTAACCAGCCCTCCCACATGGTACCTCTGGTCGTTGGAGATATCTTGCAGTGCTGTCGCAGACGGACTTGTGTTTCCTTCCCACACACCTGCAGTGATGTAGTGTGTCCAGTTGGCTTTCTTGCCCTTATTTTCTATTTGGTACTTTTGGCTTTTATTCATTTTTTTTTTCCTCGAGGGTAAAAAAGATTTATTTTTAAAGATGTACTATATGCCAGTATTATAAGGTCTTATATTGCTATGGTGATTTAAATATACAAACAGAATAATAATTGCAAGTAAAGGAGAAAATTAATTTACAAAGATTTTTAAATGTCGGTTGAAGAATGATTTATAGTTCTGAATCTGGGTTTTTTTTTAGAAAAGCTTTATTATTAAAATATCCTAAACATACTTTAACTTTGCTATATGGGAAGTAGGTGATTAAATATGGGGACAGGTGTGTGTTATTTTTAAAATTCCTTTGCAGGGTATGGTGGTGCACACTCCTAATCTCAGTACTTTGAGGCTAAAGCAGGAAAGTCACAAATTTAAGCTCCTCAAAGGTAACTTAGCAAATTAATGAGACCATGTCTCAAAGAATGACATAAAGATGTAGCTCACTGTGACAGCCTTGTGGATCCAACCCCAGGGCCACCAGCAGGCAGATGCATTGCTGTGCTTCTATGATTGTCCTGCCTTTACTCTTAGGTACGCCAAGCAGCCTTTCAGTCTCTGGGACCTTTCATATCAACTTTTGCTAATCCATCGAGCTCAGGCCAGTATTTTAAAGAAGAAAGCAAAAATTCAGAAGATACATCAGAAGATAAAAATAGGTATGATTTCAAAACACTTCACAGTGTACTCTTTGTGAGCATTTCTGTTACATTCTTTTGAAATGTATATATATTCTTTTGAAACTTTACTATTTCTGTTACATTCTTTTGAAACTCTTTTTCCTATTTCTCTTAAAAGTAAAAATTGGTTAATATTTTCATAAAGTATTTTATTTATAAAACAAGAGTTGTTATTTCCTCAGGTAGTTATATATTAAATTAGAAGATACATACAGTCTACTTAGTTTGATGCTTTTGCACACAAAACTAAACAGTATAGTGTTTGAATATGCTTATTTAATAAATTATTTATCTAGTAAATTGTTGACATTTAGACTATCAAAGGTGACACCTATACTCTTTAAACATTTCTTTAAAATTTGTCTTTAAGGAGTAAAGCCTAACATAAGGGTTTTTTTTTTGCATATTGTCCATTTGTGTTATTTTTAGTGTGAGTCAGTTAATTAATGTGATCTGGATTCTCTGCCTACAGAATAACTCATTTGAGAGATTGAACCTTCTTTTTTTTTTTTTCAGTTGGGACTGGGATTCAAACTCACGACCTTACACTTGCCAGGCAGGCACTTGTGCCATGGAGCTATCTCCCTGGTCCCTGAGCACTTTAATGATTAGCCCTAAATTAGTTTCCTTATTAACTAAAATATCACTTATGAATCTACCGTGCTAATCAAAGGATTAAATAAAGCTTTAAAAGTCAACTCTTAATAATTTATTTTTTTCTTGCTTCAGAACCTTTATTTGTTTATTCACTCATTTTTATGGCCGGCTCAGCCTGCCCCGAGGGCAGGGCTGGCGCAGCATGTGGTGCCAGGGATCAAACTGCGGTCCCTGAAGCCGCCCAAGCTTTCCCAAGCAGGCGCTTTAGACCACTGAGCCATCCCGCCGGGCCCTAAAAGTCAACTCTTGATACTTACTTTACAAAACTTTTTGCATTAATAATTTTCATTTGAACCTTAGTTTCAAATGTATACTTAGGGAATCATGGTTTAGACCTTAATACATGGGAAATGTGCATAAAATGTAAAATTTCACACATAAAGGGACTAGCCAGGTATGTGCTTGTAACGGTCCCCACTGCGGTGCTTGGGATGCCGTAGTGTCTTGTCCCTCCCTTGTCATGATGCCGACAGCCGTTAGTCATAACACTGTGCTATTGGCCCTTCTTGGTGTCTTGATTTGGCAGTTCTTCCTTTCTTCTCTGCTGCCTTGTTTTACCTTTTGCCCATTCTCCTTCTGTCCTGCCAAATAGCCAAACAAACCTGAGGTACTGTTTTTTGTAAAAGAAGACAGACTCGCTCTAACCCTGTGTTCCTAGCAAGCAAAATCTCAGTTCTTTTGAAAACAGCAGCCGGAAGGAGCTTGACACAAATGATGGGGGTGTGGAAATGTTACCTGTTTTCCATTTTTGAAGTTGGCACACTTTTTTTTTTTTTTTTTTTTTTTTACTGTGGATTGAAGTGTACGGAAGAGTATATAATTTTTAAATCTGAAGAGAGCTAGGAAGTTAAGGTCTAACACAGAGAGCCCTGTGGTACAGGGTCTGAACAGGGCTAGATGGTAAATATTACCACCGTCACAGCATCCGAGCTCTGCAGCCTACAGCAGCCACAGGCAGGATGCAGCTGGAGGGCGTGGCTGTGTTCTAGTGAGACCTGTGGAAGCCGGTCCACGTGACTGCTAAGGCCATGTTTGCTGACTGGCCCCATGTTGAAAGTTATTTAAAGGTAGTTTAATTCCTTAATTCTTTTTCCATTGTGACATGCCAGGTCGCCTGGCCAGGTCAGTGCTCTTTATAGCATCAGTGTTCACTGTAGCGTGAGGCCGCGCTGAGTTGTGTTGGCATGGTGCAGGGAAGAGAGCCCTGGCTCAGGGAGGAGTTGTGTTGAATGTCCTGAGTGCTTCTGCACATGCTGTCTTGTAGCAGCTGAAGGGGGCTGTGGTTTCTAAACTGCCTGAAGGCTGCCCTGCTGTTGCGATGGGCTGCTTTTGCACACTTCGCTGAGCACCTACTCTGAAGCACCGTAAATGGAAAGCTGAGCTCGGCCCCTGGTCCTGAGGCCCTCTCAGCTTCTTAGAACGCCCGCTTGCCGGGTGGATGGAAGCGGGCGCACCTTTGCGCCTACATGCCCTCGGCCACTTGTTCCTGCACAGCACTTCACCTTGGCCTAGGACCATTTGCTGTCTTGAGAACTCCGGGGCTGCAAACATCTGAGTTGATCCAGTATTCCGTCACTCGTCAGGTTTATTCCTACTTTTTCAAGTGTTCTAGCTACTTGTAGAGAGAGTTAAATGTTCAAACTTATAAAATGAGCATTCTCTTTTATATTTACTGAAGTTACGTTGGCCTCTTGATTACACTGTGTTCTTTGGTTCTTCCTGCTCTGTCCTTGCTGCCCTCTGGAAAGCCACCCTATTCTGTCTGCGCCCTCTTTGGACAAAGGTGACAGCAGTGTGGGCACTGCTGTGGGTCGCTTGCCCGCTTCCCAGGGAACTCAGAGTTCCTTGTCTATGCTGCCAGCCACACTGGAACTGATATCTTAATTATCTATTTCTGTGTATCGCACAGCAGGCTGCAGGCCGTTGGCTGCAGGCTAGTTTTTATCCTTGCTGTACTAGCCCCTTCACTGAGCTTCATACATAGTTGGCATTCATTAATTGTAAGTGAATGATCTGAAAAACAATAATTTCATTTCAAAAACCTTAAGTGAACCACATGTCTGTGTTCAGCTTACTGTTGCGTATGTAATAGAATTGGTTGTTACTGGCTCACACCAGAAGGGTTTCCCCAGTGCTAGCCCTTCCCTCGATGAGTTAACTGCGGGACAGTGCTCACAAGCCGCATTCTGGAGGGCTGTCTGCCTGCTGTCCAAACTCAGTGCTCTTGAGCTGGTGTCCTCGGATGCATCTTGTGCTCAGAACACCTGGGTTTTGTCTTGGGTACCAGAGCCTCTCCTGAGTGGCTCTGAGGGTATTATCTGGAGAGGCAGTGAAGGTGCTTACGGAGAGCAGCTTCTCATGGGCCCTCTGCCGCATTCATGCCGCACCTCCAGTAGCTGAGATGCTGCCTGTGTGTAGGGCTCCAGTCGCCCTTGGATAACTGCACCTGCAGGTCTGGCAGGGGACACTGAGGGCTTGCCATTCTGCAGCTTCACACACAGCACCTGTGATCAGTTTTTAGAGATTTTTGTACTTTGGTAGTTTGAAGCCACACATGCAGTAATTTTTTTCAGAATTTAATACCATGGAAGCCGGGCGTGGTGGCTCACGCCTGTAATCCCAGCACTTGGGAGGCTGAGGCAGGAGGATTGGTGCGAGTTCGAGACCAGCCTGGGCTACAAAAGTGAGCGCAGGACCAGCCTCAACTGCATAGCGAGACCCTGTCTCAAAAAAAAAAGACAAAAAAAAAAAAAAAAAAAAGAATTTAATACCATGGAAACTCTTTGTATGTGAGTTTGAAATCTGGAGGTACTCCTGAGTTTACATTTGTTAGGTGGGCAGAAAAACTCTGTCAGTTATCCTCATGGGATTTTGTTGCTACAAATACTGAAATTTAACATCCTGTGGGTGAGGCAGTGATTCAATCCCCCAGAATAATTTTACGTCCTGAAAAGACATTTAATTGGGTGTTTTGTATGTGTTTTTAAGTGCAAGTTTCTTAAATTTGTCAGATAATAAATGGAATTGTTAAGCTTTACCCTTTTATTCTTTTCTATCTTGTTGCTTTATTTAAATGATTTCAGAAAAACTACAGAAATGGTCTCTTTTATTTAAATTCTTCAAATCTTTTTTCATACATGCCTTACTGTTTTTCTGAACTCTGAGAATACATTTTACTTTTTATTTATTTTTTAAATGTATTTTTAGTACAGGGTCTGCATGTTCTCACTACATAGATCCAGCTCGTAGTGATCCTTCTGCTTTCAGCCTCCCAAGCACGGGGACTACAGGCCCATGTGACCACATCTCAGTGTGCCCCGGAGGTGGGGCTGGCTTGGCAGGCTGGGGATTGAACTCCCAGCCCCTGCATCTGCCTAAGCCGGCACTTTAATCTGCTGAGCTATCTGGCTAGCCCAAGAATATGTTTTAAACAGGATATTATTTTTACCTCTTAAATATTTCCCTGTGTATTTCATGAGAACACAGACATTTATCCATAACTAGCATTAAGTAATTAAAACCAAGCATGGTGATACACCCCTGTACTCCCCGCACTCAGGAGGCTGAGGTAGGAGAATCGCCATGAGTTCAAGGCTAGCCCAAGATACATAGTAAATTCAAGGCCAGCCTGAATGAAATTGCATCTGAAAAACAAAGAAAATAATAATCGATAAATTCTTTAATTAAATTTCAGCATAAACGTTCTGTATAAGAAAAGGAGAGATGGCTCAGAGGTCTAAAGCATCTCCTTAAGCAAGCTTAGGCAACCACAAGGACCGAGGTTCAATCCCCAGCACCACATGCTGCGCCCCTGGAGCAGGCTGAGCCAGCCATAACATAAAAAATAAAGTAATTTTTAAAAGAAGAAAGAAAGAAAAGGAAAAAACTGTGCTTTTTGATAAAGATAGTGTGATTGGAAAATTCTACCTTTGAAAGCACATTTCTTTTGCAGAAGAGCACTAGAGTTGTTCTGTAAGGGAAAAAGATCTTGTGGGATACTTGTAGGGCCAAGTTCGCTTCATTGCCAGGGTAACTGGAGTCGTGGTGCCTGAGGCTGAGTGCGTCTGATGGGGAGGGTGAGTGGGCGGCGGGTGTGCTCTGCTGTCCCACCGTGGTGCTGTGGGTGGACAGTTACGGAAGAGTGGAAGAGAGACACCAGCCCCAAAAATGCCACTTTTACATACATTCCTATTTATTTGTGTTTTTAAAAATCTTTAATTTTTTTTTGTTTTGTTTTGGTTTTTTTTGTTTGTTTTTGAGACAGGTCTCACTGTGCAGTTTAGGCTGGCTTTGAGCTCACTTTTGTAGCCCAGGCTGTTCTCGAACTCACAACGATCCTCCTGCCTCAGCCTCCCAAGTGCTGGGATTACAGGCATGAGCCACCACGCCCGGCTTAAAAATCTTAATACTGCTGAGGGTTTAGCTCAGTGGTAACACTGCCTGCTTGGCAAGCACTAGGTTTTGAGTTTGATTCCTATATTAAAAAAATAAATAAATCCACCCTAAATCTTCAGTAGTCATTATGTTGGCATGCATGCTTTAAAAGGTCAGGCCAGGTGGGAGCTGGGCCTCTTGAGTGCTCACCAAGCTGGCGCTGCCTCCCTCTCCTGTCTCCTCTGGGCCTCTGAGTCACCACCTTTTATTGTGTGTATTTGAAGACACATGGCATTCTAAGGGGACCTTTATTTTCTTCCTTATAAACTGACATTCATATCTTCCCATCCTTGTCTTCCTCCATATTTATTTATTTTTTTTAGAAGAAAATAAAAGGGAAAAGCATTAGGAACAATACAGAATTTCAAGACAAGATAGGATTTTAACAGCTGTTATAGTGCATATTGTCTTCAAAGCATGTAAATTTGGTCCAAAACAATTAAGCAAAATGTGGAACACTTCATGCATTTGTGTTTGATCCTTGCCTAGGAACCATGCTAATCTTCTCTGTACCTTTCCAAGTGTTGTTTACTGCCAAAGCGAGCACTCCCTCCACATTTCTTCCAAGGAGGTGCTGCCTCCTCACCTGGGGATACCCCCAGTGTGTGTTTATTTTGCAGGGCCAGGAATGGAATCCAAGGCCTTCACATCCCCAGGCATTGGTTTTTTCCCCTTTGCTCAGGCTGGGCTTGAACCTGACCTCCCCTGCCTCTGGCCCCCCAGTCCTGGGATTAGAGGCGTTCACTGTTAGGTCCTGCTGCTGTTTATTCTTGGGCTTGTGCTTTCTCCTTGGAAAGAGCATCTGACACGTGATGGTGTTGATGTCCATCCAGGTCTCAGTTCTTCCATTTACTCAGGTCCGAAACACAGCCAAAACACATGCTCATGTTTACCATCCCTTTGTATAAGACTGGCTTCACTCTGCTGCTGTTTGGAGTTGTCCAGTTTTTCTTTACCAGTGTGTCTTACATTGTTGGGGAGCCAGCCCTCAGCCCCCACTTCTCCGCCGTGCTCTTCTTGCTGGCATCCCGTGGACCTTCCCGTCTAGCTCCCGCAGAGCCCCAGCCCCCAGGAGCCTTGAGCCTGGTGGCTTTCCCATCAGATTAGCACTCTGTTTTTCTGTTCACTGGTACTACCAGTGTGCGCAGCCGCCTCGCTGAAGTCAGGATCCTCCTGATCTGGTGTTTCCTGCGGCTGCTGTTGGTCTGGTCCCGGCACTGTCGGGTTGTGTGGATGGCTTCTAGAGCCCCAAGCATCAGCTTCTCATGCACAGTTCACCTCCTGTTCTCCACTGTTTCCAGAATGGTCTTTTTTATTTTTTGGCCGGCTCAGCCCACTCTGGGGGTGGGGCTGGAATGGTGTGTGGTGCCAGGGATCTAACCACAGTCCTTGCACTAGCCTACGCTTGCCTAAGCAGACATTTTAGACTGCTGAGCTACCTTGCCAGCCCTCCAGAATGGTCTGGCAGAGGAAGAAATCTAACAACAGATGTCCTCATTTTCTACCTCTCACAGGAGAGGTTCTGGATACAGTGGACCCCACGATGCTTTTCCTTCTTGTGCGTCACTGTGCTTCTCAGCCCCAGGGAGATCTTGCGTTCTGAGCGCAGTGCACTACACAGCACCTGTCGAGTCCAGCCTCGCAGGCTGGCTCTTTTCTCTGTGTCTTCTTCCTACAGCCATGCAGGAACATGTAGTCAGCGTTTCCTCCCGGCCCGCAGCGCTGCCTGTTGGGAATTCACTTATTTTCATGTTTCTGCAGTGCCCCTGGCCATATCTCACTCATAATCTGAGTGAGCAAGATCTGCATCTCACAGCAAGATCTGCATCTCACTCATACTCTCAAAACTGATTTTATTTTCTGGCCCCTAGTAAGTGTTCACTGTTGATTCACTTCAGTTGAACCAAATAAAATACAGACAAGAACAAAATTAATGGCAGTTGGTCATCAGTGCGTTCTAAGAACATGGACCCTTTGTCCGTCACACCAAAGTCATGACTTATTTTTAAGGAGACCTGTGTGAGGAGAGATGGAAATGAGAAATGATCCTTTGTACTTTAATATATTCTATGAGATACAAAGTATCTTTCATACCCGTTAAGGGCCAGTGGTATAGGTATAGCTCAGTGGACTAAGTACTTGCTTAGGTAAGTGTGGGGGACCAGGTTTGGATCTCTGCATAGCATGCTGCGCCGGCCCTGTCCCCACTGTGCTAACTCCTCGATGGGGTCCACGCGTGGCGGTGCACCTACAATCCCAGCACCAAGGAGGCAGGAAGCAGGAGGGTCACTGCAAATCCAAGCTGCATAGTAAGACTCTGCACACACAAGAAAGTAATAACCCCCCAAAAAAGCCCTCACACTCGTTGCATACTTTTTTCCCCTCTGTTTTCTATAAGCAAAACAGCTTTACTTCAGCATTCACTCTCACTGGAACAGAGTAGTAGTACAAAGAATCCTGAAAATTTGCCGGGCGTGGTGGCGCACGCCTGTAATCCCAGCACTCGGGAGGCTGAGGCAGGAGGATCGGTGTGAGTTGGAGACCAGCCGGGGCTACAAAAGTGAGCTCAAGGCCAGCCTGAACTGCACAGCGAGACCCTGTCTCAAAAAAGACAAAAAAAAAAAAAAAAAAAAAAGAATCCTGAAAATTAAATAACATAAACTGTTTATGTGCCTTAAGAGGTACTATAGAATTTTCTGCTTCCTACTTTTTTCTTTAATTACCTAGTACTGAAATTACCCTGGTGTTATGAACCCCAGGATTTGTAAATGTTGCATCCCCAGTCGTAGTGCTCAGTATCCAGTCCTCCGCGTGCTGTTTACTTATCTAAACACAGCACCTGGTAGAAAGCAGCAACAGCATACATAATGTACATAAACTGCCATTTGTATGGATAATCTGGCATTTTTAATATTTAATTCACCTAAGTTAAATTCCAGTCATTTCCAATTGTCATTTTTATCTTCATGTTGGTTTTATTTCTCCCAATGAAATAACAAAAGGCTTGGCAACGAAGGTACGCCAGAGGACGCCCCTCCAGCCCTCAGCATCCCCGGCCCCAGCGCCAGGCGCAAGTGCGCGCCAGCCGACAGCGCTGCCAGAGCCCCGCAGGACTATGCACAGGAGCCGAGCAGTCCAGCCCACAGCCCTCCGTTTAGGCCTTTGTCTTTGGAGTCCTGCCCAGAAGCAGCTGGTGGTGGCACAAGTAAAAGGCCCGATGGCTGCGAGCCTGCATTCCACGTGGAAGCAGAAACCGCACCCCAAGACTCAGCCCCGCTAGACCAGGAACTGTACAACTCCTTCCACTTCTGGAGGACTCCTCTTCCCGAAATAGATCTGGACACTGAGCTGGAGCAGGGCTCTGGAGCGAGCCTCAGCCTGGAGAGGCCCGAGGAGGTGCCTGAAGACCCCACGCCGGGCTCTCCCAACATCAGCATGGCCACCCGGAAGGAGCTGGAGGAGATGATAGAGAACCTGGAGCCCCACATCGATGATCCTGATGTTAAAGGTAAGAGGAGTCAGTCCAGTTCTCAGCTGGAATTGGCTTGTAAAGTGCTCTGACTTAACCTTTTTCCAGAGAAGCTGTCTTCTTTTAAGATCGATAGGGCCAGCCAAATAGCTGCAAAAAGCACCTGAAAGCAGGCACAGGGGCCAGGGCTTGGATACCTGGGCCTGTTGTGCTGGCCCCGTCCCTGGGGTGCACTGGTAATTGAGTTTGGGTGTGGTGGCAGGTGCCTGTAATCCTAGCTCTTGGGAGACTGTAAACAGGTGGATCACTATGAATCTAATCTAGTAGCGAGACTCTGAACACCCTGCTGACCCTTCCCTACAAAAATACAAAAAAAAAAGTTAAGAGTAAGATTGATAGATACACTAACTTTTAAAATCTCACTTGCTGATACACAAATCACTCTGAAGTGCTCACCACCTTAAAGTCCAGAGCCCTGCCCTGTTTTGCTCTGGCTAGTGTCTGCCTTTCCATGAAATGGCAGACATGGTGTTCTCATTTTCCAAGGACAGATGATTATCTTCTAGCAGTGGGTGGGCACACACAGGTTTCTGTGAAATGTGATATTTAAGAGCTATTCACTTGTATGAGTGAGATTTGGTGTAGCTGCCCCATAAGACACCTGTCAGCAGGTGGCAGGTGCCTCTCCAGACAGACGGCCTGCTAACCCTGTGATCACGCTTTCTGGACCCCACATAGATTTGGCGGCATGCGGGGCGTGTGCCCACACAGCATGACTGAGATTTGTCCCTGTGCTTGTGTATCTCAGCCGGTCAGTGCCTCTGTCACCTGTGTGCTATTGGTAGGGCGCTGCAGAGCGTTCCTTCCCCAGACGGAGCGTGCCCCCGGAGGCCTCAGCTGTGCTTCTGCTTCGTTTCTTGCTTGTGGCCCTGTCATAGAGCTTCACTCCAGTGAGCCCGTTTTCTGCATTTTGTGACAGCTTGATGATGCAGCCAGTATTGAGGTTTTCACTTTGTTTGACCAGAACCCTGCTTTGTTGTCCCCCTCTTCCATAAGGATAAGCAAGCAGAGACTCCCACCCACATGAGGGTGGTCAACTTTGGATAAGTGTTCAGTTTCTTCACAGCTTGCAGCTGTTTGTCACTGCTATTAACTCAAATTGTATAATGTTCACCAGACTTCAGTAACTGTCATATTGCATTTTTAACTCGGATACATTGCCAGCTAGCGCTCCAGCCTGCTTTGGAGGACCCCTTTGAATGACAACACTGGCTGGTTCTCTGGCACTTGACACATACTAACTGAAACAGTGAATGAGCTGCCTTATGCTTTAAAAAAAAAAAAAAGTATTTTTCTTCAGCTTGCTTTCTAAAGATCCATATGTACTTGGAAGGGGTGAAAGGGGACTAACACTATGTAATATTTGACCTAAAACTATGTGGCTAAAAGATTTCAACATAAATGCTCTCTGTGACATAATGGTTTCTAGTTGAGCCCTTGGGCTTGTACAGTATAACTTGTTACACCCTGCTGTCTATCTGAAGATGCTAAGTCATTAGCCCCAGGTGCTAGGGATTGTCCCAGGCTCCTGTCCATAGCAGATGGCAGGACAGAAGGAGGTGTGCCGTGTGGAGCCACGCTGTGTGGCTGTGGCGTTCTCGAGCATTTGCTTAGGGTGTTGAGCCCTGTTAGCTCAAGTCACTGCTTCAGTCCCCACCTCAACAGGGTTTGAATTTGTAATGGGATTTACAATAATTTGGTGGCCTTTTTCTTTTTAATTTCAGCTGTTGTAACACAGTGATTTCCTTCAAACAAAAAGGAACCATCTGGTTTTTTTTTTTTCAAAGGCAGACCTTCATCCCAGGCTGAAAGCTGAGATCTGCCTGGGCCACATGCCACTCCACTACCTTGTCAGGTTTTTCCATGAAGCGAGCTGAGGGAGGGTTGTACAGGCAGATCCATGTCCCATGCCAATCCCAGATCTCAGCAACTGTCAGAATAGAATCCAAGAGCCTCATAAGAAAGCCAGCGACAGATTGCAGTGTTGCCTGCAAATCATCCTCAAGTCCATCGTGCATCACTGTTTCCTCGGGTTTGGGCTCACGTCGTAGGCACACGGCAGGCCTGCTGAAGTGCTGTGCACTCAGTTTCCCACGTGCCTCAAGACAGCGCCTCCTGTCTTACTCTTCTAGCCAGAAGCTGGAGTCAGCCCCAGGCTCTGTCTTGCCTCATTGTCCAGAAAGAGGCACCATGTTTCACCCAAAATAAGATCTAGCTGAAAAATAAGCAGCCTTGAAAGCCACAAAGGGAAGATGCCGGCCCCCTCAGCCTCACCTTGCGTAGTTGCTGCTGCTGTTCTCTTAGGCAGTGGCTGCTCTCTGAGGCGGGTCAGGCAACGGCACTCCATGTGGTCTCCTGGAGTCTTATTGGCTTGAAAGATCATAGAACAGGGGAGAGGCAGAGTAATGGAAGGCTTTGTCCAGGCTGCACAGGACGGGCATGTTCCACAGAGCTCTTCACGAGCAGACGCTGCACCTGGCCCAGTGGACCAGAGCATGCTACTAGAGGGAGCCGTATATCCCTGGTACTTGCTGTACTTAGGAGAAGTTTATACCTGCTATAGCATATGATTATTATTATATGTGCTGCCAAAGCAAGCACAGTGCTGTAGCATATCCATAGGTTGTCTTAAGTAGTTATTTTGATTATTTTGTTCAAATACATCTTAAATTTTTTCATATTTTGAACATCCAAGTTAATTACTTGGATTAAGTGCTAAGCAATATTTTTTGCTAAATTTCTGACGTGCTTGGAGGTGAATGGAAAATGCTTTTTCTGTGTCCTGAACGTCCTGCATCGTAACTGCCAGGTTAAGGAACCACTGCGTGTAAGGTGCTCTGGTTGCTGCGAGCCTGGCAGCGCGTACAGGAGACCCTTGTGTGTGAGGCTAGGTCATGATTTCATCTTCAGGAGTTAGCACAGAGGTGGAACTCATCTTTGTTTTTCTTGTAAGATAAAAGATGTTAATGTATGAGTTGTTTTTCCTGAACTAAAACCTCCCTACTCAGGTTTAAGTGCAGTGTGAACGCTGTGCACTCACTCAGTGGGTTGCGGGAGGCAGTGTGGACGCTCTACTCTCAAAGGTTTGCCATCACTGAGCTGGAGAACAGGAAGCTGGGATGAGATGAGGCGTTTCAATACAGCTGCCTCCAGAGTCTTTGTAATTGCCATCGTCTGGTGTTGGCAGGGTCTGTGTGCCTGCCTTGTCACTACCACAACACGGCTAACTTCTCTGAATTGATTCCTTTAATCAGCTGGAGGTACCTCCAGCACCTAGATAGCATTTCTCTTTCCATACTAACGCAGAATTGTGTATAGTAGTGGATACACTTTAATCTCATGAAAGCATATTAGTTTTCTCCTTTTCTCTGGAAGGACTAACGATTTACCATCATAGACTTTTTTCCAGCTTCTGATGGCAGTATGAAAGTACACGTGCCCCTGCTAACACGTGACGCGTCAGAGGGCGTGCCCGGAGCCGGGCCGCCCCTCACAGTCTTTCCTCTCCCACAGCGCAAGTGGAGGTGCTGTCAGCCGCCCTGCGCGCCTCCAGCCTGGACGTCCACACCGAGGCTGTCGATATGGAAAAGAGCGACGAGCTGCAAGATGAACTGGGTATAAATGAGCTACCAAATTGTAAAATAAATCAAGATGATTCTGTGCCTTTAATCAGCGATGCTGTTGAGGTAACGAACCCAGTAGTGTTGAACGAGGGGAGCAGTTTTGAGTCTGGGAGTCTGTTGTCGGGGAACGCTGTAGCGGGTCACTTCCTAGCTAGCACATTCCGTCGGCAGCTCTTCTTGTGCATGAAATTTTTAAGTCCTAGTCCTTACCACCACATGTCCTTGTGACGCCTGGAGGCATGAATGCCAGCGCTGTCTATGCCCATCCTGCTAGACTCACAATGTGAATGTAGCTCACTGCAGTGAAATAGTCTTACTGGAAACAAAGCCCTTTATCAAGAATAATTAACTCTTCCCTTTTCTTTTTGGAGAGGTGCTTTGTTTCTGATCGGACCATTTCACTGCAGCGAGCAACACAGTATTCTGAGCGGAAGATCGGGACTTGAGGCCGTGTTGCGGAGGCCAGTGGCTTATCTGGACTCGAGTGTGAGGGTGGGTACTGTTCTGGCATCATCTTCGCTGCGCAGGTGTAGCTGTTCGTATGCTCCTCCCCTTGTTCCCCATCACGTCCCTTTCCAGCTAGCACCACTGAGTGTCTGTGTTTCTTCTCCCATCCCATAAGCAGGGGAGTACACCACTCCGTGCCATCAAGTAGTGTCCCAGATCCTGGCCCCTTGAGTGACAGATAGCTCAGGAAAGAGAGTCCTTACGCTTTGGGGTTGGCAGTGTTTTTCTGGTTTTTGTTAAATGATATGCAGTGTATTTAAATGTGTAATATCAATGTTTGGGATTGAAACCTTGGTTGTTTACTGGATATTTGACTTACTTGATTATATCTACATTTTAGATGGTTTTGTTTACTTTTTTGTGTATGGAGGGTGTTGGTGCCTAATGGTTTTGGAAGTAGGCACCAACAGCCAAGAATAGAAATAGAAAACTATGTCACACCCAATGGCCTCTTAAGATCACTGAAAAAAAAATCTCTCAGTACCACTTTATAAGTAAGCGAATTTGAGAAACTGAGACCATTTCAAAATTACTTTGAGTTGCTTTTAAATTACTTTTCATTTTTTGAGAATTCAACAAGTTGATTTAAATCAGTTCTTAGGAGGTCTTAGGCACTGTATATGATAAAAACCTGTGGCACTCGTGTGCACGTGTGTGTCCTCGGGCCAGTCTTGCAGGTGAGTAGGCTCATAGATAGCTGGAGTGAGAGACACACAGCAGCAGCTCTTGAAGTGGCACTCTCTCCTCACAGAGCGAGGACCCCGCGCTGCACTATGTCCACAGCGACTCGGATGTGAGTACCAGCAGCAGCTTCAGCCCGGATGAGGAGAGGAGACCCAAGGCTCAGGCAAGTGGCAGGCGCCCTCCCTGTGCTGGCTCTTCCCCTCCTGTGCAGCCCTCTGCCTGCCTGTGCTCATCTGGGTGCATACTAAGTCAGGACAACCAGGGTGTCACTTAGAATACGAAAATTCAGGCAAGAGTTACACAGAGGAACAGATCGCCAGCCTAAGCTCCAGCAGGTTCTTCGGGTCTTGGAAGTACATCAGACACAAGACAGCTGCGAGCATCCAAGCTACCAGGCCTTCCTGGTGCCTCAAATTCAAGTCCTAGTCCTTACCACCTCATGGCCTTGTGACGCCTGGAGGCATGAATGCCAGTGCTGCTATGCCCATCCTGCTAGACTCAGTGTGAATGTAGCTCACTGCAGTGAAATAGTCGTACTGGAAACGAAGCCCTTTATCTAGAATAATTAGCTCTTCCCTTTTCTGTTTTTAGAGAGGTGTTTGAGTCACCGCAAGTTCCAAGGTGTCGCTCTGGTTTTATGACTGACAAAGCAAAACGGCTGGAAGCCACTGTTGTACACAGTCCACCTTCAGGGCCTTGGAAGTGGGGAGACAGCACCTGGGCTTACGAGGACATGCTTGGGGCTCTTCTTTCTGTAAAAATGCACTGTGAAGATCTCACAAGTGCACCCCGAAGGCCCAGCACGCCGCAGCCCACTCCTGTGTCGCGCACGCCTCCCAGGCAACTTTGAGGCCATGTGTCATGGTCCCATGTGTGTGTGGCTTGCTTTGGGGAGAGCTCCTTAGTATTAGAAGGAGATTTCATAGGTCAAATAGTACATGTACTTAAGCTTTGCTCATCTTCTTACTAAAAATGGAATTAGTATGCATAAATCTTAAAGTGTGCTTTTCCTCATTTATGGACACTTTGTCAGTCCACACAGACCCCTGCACTCATGCAGTGGATTATTTCCATGTAATTTACCTTCTACATATGGTGTGGCTCAGGGGCAGGCTTCTGTCCCTTCTGTCTGATCGCCACTGCGCATCCGCAGAACGGGAGTCCCACTCCGCTGTCACCTCCTCCTGCGTGGCAGTGCCTGTGCCTCACACGCTGTCACCTCCTCCTGCGTGGCAGTGCCTGTGCCTCACACAAAGCTGTCCACTGCTGCTGCTTTTTTCGGTGCGTATGTGCACTCTAGTGTTCTGTGATCGCTAGAGTCTCCCTCCAGGGCTGTGGCTGGCGTGGGGTACATAGTTGCCAATCGCGCATGGGGGACCGGCCTGACACATGTATGGCGCACACGCTACCTCTTCCATGGTACCCATCAGTAACTCCTGCTTTACCATCATATTCCTTGTGGTCCTAGAGTTGCTTTTACTTTTGTGTTTCCCTTAGCGTGTGTTTAATTTGCTGCATTTAGCAAGTACATGAGCGGTCAACCTGTTTAGATCCATGTACCGGGAAGTACGCCAGCGGGGCTTAACCCAGCGGCTGGGGACACCTCTGCACAATCCGCTGTCACACTGTCCTCTGTCTCCACCAGGACGTGGTGCCTCAGGCTCTGCTGGATCAGTACTTGTCCATGACCGACCCCTCCCGTGCACAGACAGTGGACACGGAGATCGCCAAGCACTGTGCATACAGCCTGCCCGGGGTGGCCCTGACCCTTGGCAGGCAGAACTGGCACTGCCTGAGAGAGACCTATGAGACCCTGGCCTCTGACATGCAGGTGGGCACAGAGCTGTGGGATGGGAGGGAGACCGGGCAGGACAAGCGCTCTCTGTGGTCAGCTGTCAAAACCTAGAAAGCTGCTGCACCGCCCCCAGCAGCCACCTGGTGTCGCCCCAAGTCGTGTAATGATGACAACAGTCACGGCAGAAGGGTGTCCTGCTGCCAGGAGTTTGGCATCTCAGTTTTTCTCTAACAGAGTCGACACAATTGACATGCCTGAGCTCCTGGCTTAGAACACATGTATTATAAAGGTGGTTTATAGATTTTAGTTAACTTGGAGATGGCCCAAGTGAGGCTCAGCTTAGGCTGCTCTTGCCTCAGCCTGCACCACACGCTCGGTGAGCATCGTGTCTGTGGCTCTCTTCCTAGCTTTGGTGACCTAAACCTGCCCTGCTCTTTGGTCTGGGTTCCAGAAACCAAGCGTTTGCTTCTCTCGCGCAGAAAGCTGGTCTCAGGAACTCGACAGTGGCCAGCTGGCTTCTTATACAGACGTAGCTGCTCTGCTCCCTTCACCCTCACAGAGCCGACTGTTTCTCAAGGCATCAGTGCCCTAGACTCAGCACATGGGAAGAGGAAAACAGCCTTGGGAGAGCAGAGCTCACACTCTTCCTGCAGCCTTGGAGGCCTGGGAGGCAGGACACAGGGCCGGGCATGGGCAGAGCCCAGGTGTCAGGTGCTCCACGTACAGTGGCCCCGCCACCCCCCGTCTGTCTTTCCCTGACATGAGTGGCAAACTCATGTGCACACACTTAATGCAACAGGGGCACCAAAGTCCTCTTGGTGGACTGCTTCACCAAATAAAGCTAGATTGAGTGACAGGTCAAACTTGTAAATTAACGCAGCACAGAGAAAAAAATGAATTTTTTTGTTGCTTGGCGGGGGGGGGGGGGGTATCTTTTTTGTATTTCTTTTATTTGGTGTTTTTGCCCTGAACTCCTCCTTACCCCAATTCTTCTTTTTAAACTTTATGTACGTGTGCATGTATGTATGTTACGGCCGGCTCAGCCTGCCCTGGGGGTGGAGCTGGCGCAGCATGTGGTGCCGGGGACCAAACCGCGGTCCCTATGGTTGCCTAAGTTGTGTAAGTAGGTACTTTAGACCGCTGAGCCACCTTGCCAGCACCTCCTTACCCCAATTCTTCTGCCTCTTCTGCCTCCTGAATGCTGGCATTCCAGTTGCACAGCCCCACACCCAGCTTAACCAGTTTGTGTACATTAAAGAGTCCTATTAATGCATTTCTGTTTACATGTTCTTCAAGCGCAGTCTGTAAAAACAGTTCTCTTTTTCCTATGTTGCCAATTTAGTGCACACAAGTTTCATGTCTTTATCCAACATGGACAGATGGGAAGTCACATGGAGGTGCGAGGTGACTTTGGCACAGGCAGGTGTCATTGGGGATGGAGGCAGCTAAGCTCCAAGGCTGAGTGGTCATTGAGTCCTACAGATGGTTTTCTTCATAAATAAAGGGAAAATGACTGTCCAGGGACTTAGAGAACTTGTGACATTGCTGACACGTCCTCAACATTAACCTTAATGTCCGTTACTTCTGTCCTATCTGGGTGTAACTTCTGAATAGATACTGCAAGTCCCAAGTGCTTGTAGTGCAGCTTGCTAACGCAGCTCTCCTGTCCGCAGTGGAAAGTGCGGAGGACCTTAGCCTTCTCCATCCATGAGCTCGCAGTCATCCTTGGAGACCAGCTGACAGCTGCAGATCTGGTTCCAATTTTTAATGGATTTCTAAAAGACCTTGATGAAGTCAGGATAGGAGTCCTTAAACACTTGCACGATTTTCTGAAGGTAACGTTTAACTTCTTTTGCACAGAAACATTTGAAGTTACACTGTAAACCTAGTATCTGTGGTTTTGGTGATAGCAGGGGTTCTCTGTACTCTTGTGAGAACTTAAACCAATGCAATGACAGTAAGATTCAACTTAGAGAAAAGCAGACAGGCTTTCCTGATGCCATTGTAATTTTTAAATTTAAAAATAATTGCTAGCCTGTAATCCCAGCTCTCAGGAGGCTGGGAACAGGCAGATCACTATAAATCCCATCTAGTAGTAAGACCCTGAACACCCTGGAAACCCTTCCCTAAAATACAAAATAATAATTATTATTAATATTATGCTAAAGTTCATTTTTAAATGATGTTAGGCTGTTGAAATGAGTATCTGGCTTTTTTTTTTTTTTTTTCAGAATTACTAAGATCAGTAGAAGCGCCCACAAACCTTCTACAGGGAAGGGTCTGGCCTTTGTTTGACAAATGGCTTAAACGAGAAACACTTACTCCTTAGACTTTCAGCTTGAACTGAGTCCACAGCATTAAGCTTTGGATTATAGATATTTTGTTTTTCATATTATGGCCTGCTCAGCCTGCCCTGGGGGTGAGGCTGGTGCAGCATGTGGTGCCGGGGATCGAACCTAAGTCCCTATGGTTGCCTAAGTTTGCCTAAGCAGGCATTTTAGACCACTGAGCCATCTCACCAGCCCTGAGTTACAGATATCATTGAATTCTGTTGTCTGAAAAGGTTACAATATTTTATATAGATCATACTGAGATTTCTTTAAGTGTTCCAATGATTTTCCTTACGGCTTTTGTCTCCCCATCTTCGGAAAAACTCCACTGAATGTAGACGTTGCTCTTGCTGCAAAGGCTGAGACCAGGCTCCAGTGCTCTGCAGCTTAGAGCATCTGCAGGGACCCCGGTGTGGTTTCTCCTAGCCCTGGGTCCTTGGTGCCAGTTACAATGCCTGGTGGCAAGCTCAGCGCTGGCATGGGCTGCCCTCAGCCTTTCCAGATGCATCACACCAGGCTGCCATGGTGTCTGCCCTCATGAGTGTTGTCCCAGGCTCTGACGGGGCCCCGAGCCACTCATGCACAGCTGTGGCCCACATGGCTTGCACTGTGGCGCTGGCTGCCATGTAGGTGCTGGAGTGGGCTTGTGGCCTTGTCTCCTCATGGGAGCAAAGCTGCTTCTCATGAAAACTTTGTGATGTCGATGTGGGCTCTGAGATTTCCTGTTCCTGTCATGTATGAAATGTCACATTGGGTCCTAGAACCCTGGAAGCTGTCCTGTGTGTGGGCATCTTTCCACCCTATCCCTACAGCCTTCCTTAAGGTGCCGCTCTGAGTCCGGTGTGTGCTGTGTGTTGGTCCCTGCGCTAGGCCCTCTCTGGAGGCAGGCACCCAGGAGTGCTTTGGGCTGGCTTAGCATGATTGGGTTCGTTTTGTTAAAACACAAAATCATAAGCCGTATTCACAAGCTGTTGAGTGCCACTCTGCCACAGCACACGTGGCGCGGCGTGTCCAGCAGGGCGACACCACACCGCTTTTTGTCTTAGTTCATGCTGGCAGGAACTACTTCCAGTGCCACCCTTTACTCTTCTTCACTTTATATTCTCAAGAGGAAAGTCAACAGAAGCATAAGTTTCCTTAGGCATCTAGTGGGCCCAGATGTCCCCAGTCCCATCACTCCAGCCTTGTGTCCGTAGGTGGTGGTCAGGCTGCCTTCCATGTTCTAAAAGGTGCCCAGGGCAGCAGACCAGGCGAGGCTGCCTTCCCACGGGCCTGCTGTGTAGTTATTGCAGGGTCTCACTACACAGCTCGGACTCCATAGTGACCCTCCTGGTGTTCAGCCTCCCAGCACCAGGATCATGGGGATCAAACCACAGCCCCTTTGTCTGCCTAAGTAGGTGCTCTAGTTCGCTGAGCTATCTGGCCGGCCCTATGATTAAGCGAAAATATTTTTATGATGTCACTCCAGCTTCTTCATATTGACAAAAGACGAGAATATCTCTATCAACTCCAGGAGTTTTTGGTGACGGACAATAGTAGAAACTGGCGCTTCCGGGCAGAGCTGGCTGAGTAAGTTCTGCAAGTTTCCCTGACCGTTGGGATGATGTCCCCTGAGATTGCTGTGCCCTGTGACCTTGGTCCTAGTACTGTGTCCCTCCTCTCACCCAGGCCCTGCCTGCTGCCACTGTGAGTCCAGGGTTGGCACGGGTGACCTGGCTCCTTCATTCTTGCTGGGAGCTGTAGGATTCTCTAGCAACAGCCTCCTGCCTCAGGCTTTTGCTGTCCTGCACTGCGCTTGCCAGCAGTCTCAGTCCCTCTGGGGTCTCCACTGCAAAGGGCCCAGGGAGCATCTGTAGCCTACCCTGTCCCCTGAAGTCTGCCTGCCACTGCCTGCCTTTTAAAGGACCTCTTGGTGCTTTTTCTGAGCTGAGGTGGGGTAGGGCTTATGGTAAAAAGAGGACCGACACATGGCTCAATTCAGCCAGGCCAGCTGCAGCCTGAGCTGTGTCTTACCCAGCCATGTGTCTTCTGTAGGGCTACCCAGGTGTGACCCTCTCCAGCAGGGGCCTGGCCCCTAGAAAGCAATGTCACGGCGCCAGGAAGTCCAGGCTTCCCTCCAGCAGGGAGGAGCACTGCAGGCTTTCCCACCCTGCCAGGCAGCTGTTCTCAGGCAGCCCCGGGCTGTCCCCTCAGTGGTGGGTGGCACTTCAGAGATGTCCCAGGCTGAGCCTGGAAACCAGCATGTCCTCCATCTGGTCCTTTTCGGGTACTATGACACAACACCCACGATAATAAGATGTAAAAGAAGCGGGCTTGTTGAGCTTAGGACTCCAGCTGCAAATACCACACGCTGCTGCCACTGCATGGTGACAGAGCACTGTGGGAAGACGGAAAGGAGCTGGCCTCACTGACTGTCCTGCAGAGCCTCATGCTTCTGTCTGGCTCGCTCTGAGAGGCCCCCTCCTCTCAGGACAGCCACACTGGGGACCAGGCTTCCAGCACATGACCCAGTCAGTGGGTGTCACGTCCTCATACAGCAGACGGCAATCTCGTAGCTTCTGCCAGGCACTATGACAAAGCCCTATGCTTCAGTTCTTTAGGAAGCCGGGGTGGGAGTATAGTTCTTGCTTAGCATGTATGACCCTGGGTACAGTCCCTATTACCGGAAAGTAAAACCTGACAACCCTGTCCTTGCGTGCATGGAAAAGATGTTTGTGAGTTTGCATGGTACCTGTGCTGGGCCAGAGAGGGACAGGCCTGCTTCGCGAGCTCTGTAGCATCTGGTGTTAGGAGTACTTAGATGTCACCTGCATGTAAACTCATTTGAAGTTTTCACTGTGTCTGCAGACAGCTGATCTTACTTCTTGAGCTGTATAGCCCCAGGGACGTTTACGACTACCTGCGCCCCATTGCTCTGAACTTGTGTGCTGACAAAGTATCCTCTGTCCGCTGGATCTCCTACAAACTGGTATGTCGTCACCACGTCTCAAGTGTCTGATGGCACTGCATGTGCGTCCCAAGTGTGTGCTCCTCCCTCCCTCTGCTCCCTGCAGGTCAGCGAGATGGTGAAGAAGCTGCACACGGCCTCACCCCCAACTTTTGGCACAGACCTCATCCGGGAGCTGGTAGAGAACTTCGGGAGGTGTCCGCGCTGGTCAGGCCGACAAGCCTTCGTCTTTGTGTGCCAGGTGAGGTCTCAGCATGTGTCCCACCGGGTGGCTGCCACCATGGGCATACATCCCCGTGGAAACATGCCTCAAGACCACACCCCACGGAGCAGAGGAGGCCTGTAGTACCAGTTGTTCAGTGAAGAGCAGCTTAAAAGCTGTCTAGGCAGGAACGTGCCATTTTTATAACATGTGTATGCTTGCTATTCATCTTTAATTGACACAGAAGTTATCCATATCTGTGGGGTGGTGTGTGCCGTCCTGGGTTCTGTGTGAGTCAAGCAGTCTGCCCCTGAAGGTCCAGCATGTCTTAACTCCCACCTGCCCAGGACACCAGTGCACTCTGCACCTGTCAGACTACATGCCACCCCGCTGGCCGCTGTTCCCTTCCCCATCACAGCACTCTGGCTCAAGTCCCTAAGTGCCTGAAAGACCGGGGCCTATAGAGTGGCCTCTCCAAAACAGTTGCACCAGCCCCATGGGGGCGGGCTGACAGCCGGGGCTCGCTCTCTCCACCAGACGGTCATCGCAGACGACTGCCTCCCCATGGACCAGTTCGCCGTGCACCTCATGCCACACCTGCTCACCTTGGCTCACGACAGGGTTCCAAACGTGAGAGTGCTGCTGGCCAAAACATTGAGGCAGACGCTCCTGGAGAAAGGTAGGGCCTAGCGAGAGCCTTGTGTTCTTGGCAGGCATCCTGAGGACGCTGCGCGTGGCTCCTATGCAGGGACGGCATCCCTGGGCACGTACCCGTGTGCAGCATGGCCTCCCCGCCCTGGGAGTTGTAGCCCCAGAGCCTCCAATGTAGTTCCTGACGGTTGCTGCATGAACTACGGAGGGCAGCAGAAGAGCATTGCTCCTTTTCTCCATGCCATCCGTGTGGATTCTTTAGAGCAACAAAAATGGCATGGCTAGGGAAAGTTGGGTTGGTTTTTAAAGAGGTAGAGGGCAAGCTCACACAGCTCATACTCAGAAGCATTTTCCTTTGCTTAGAAGCCTGTTTTAATTCACGAGAGTTAATGCTCCTTAGCACCTGCTAGAAGTCATGGGATCTCATATCTTACAAACAACCCAGAGAAACCCCACAGTGCCTGCTGGCAGGGCTGCGTCCTCTAGCAGGTCAGAGTGTGGCTGGCAGTGTCCTGTGTGTAATGATGAAGGACCCGCACACTCGGTCTTAGGCTAATTAATGCCCGCCTCTCGGACTAACCAGGCGCTGTTGTGTTGTTGCCAGAGTACTTCCTTGCCTCTGCCAGCTGCCACCAGGAGGCTGTGGAGCAGACCATCATGGCCCTGCAGATGGACCACGACAGTGACGTCAAGTACTTTGCCAGCACCCACCCCGCCAGCACCAAAATCTCCGAAGATGCCATGAGCACGGCCTCTTCCACCTACTAGTGGGCCCCAGCCTCAGGCCATGCTCCTGTGGGGTGGTGGCAATAACAGGGTGGGTTTCGCCCCTCGAGGTCACAGTCGAGCAAGTACCTACGCTCTCTTACCTTGCCTGGAGGGAAAAGCATTTCTCAGCGGATTCTCACTGTCACCAAAGCCTTAACTTTCCTGTCTTCCTGACGGACACTCAAAGGGCGGAGCGTTTTCTTCGTGGGTGGGACAGACCTGCACAGCCCTCTCCTGGACATTTGCCAGCTGATGAATGAATTCTTGCAGCCAGAAACGTCGTACACGGATGCACGGGAAAGACCTTCAGTATTAGCCCTCTGCCCGGCGCAGCCCATGGGGTATCCAGATGGGTACAAACAAGATTTATGTGGATTCTCCCAAGGGCTTGATGCTAACACTAAAGTAGAGTCTGATTTTAACTCTTAAATGCAGCATATTGCTGTGCACACTGGCAGAATATTTGCTCAGTATCTCTGTCCTGATGTTTTCATGCTGGTCATGACTGGAAGGAAATTACTCAGCGTGTGTCTGTCGGGTGTTGTGGACTGGATCATGGTCTGCTGAGATGCGACTTCCTTCACACGCTGTGCGTCTGTGTGGCCACTCAGGAGTGCTGCAGTCCTGAATCATGCTGTCAGAATGGTCGTGGTACAAGTTCTCTTGTCCAAATAAAATTTATTAGCAAGATCTATAAAGAGATACACATTTGTTTTCTACTTGTCTGAACAGAATTTGTGCCTGTAGTCATGATTTTGTAATGAGCAGGGAATGCACCCTGCAGTTCGACTCTCACCTGGTATTGCAGTTGCGGGAACTGCCTGTATCCCAGTAGCCATCAGTGGGGCCTCGGGGAGCGGCCTCTTCGCCCCACAACCATCGGCTCTGCCTTGGGGCTTTGCTCATATGGAAAGCAGCCCTGCGGGCAAAAGCCCAGGCTGCTCCCAGTGCCAGGTACGGCAGGTTCATCCGTGCACCCCCTGGAAAAGATGGAGGCTGCGTCCCGTGTGGACCGTGCTTGCCACGCCTACGTCTCGACCCTGGGATGAGTGCAGACGCCTCCTCCATAACTGGCTATGGAGCAGGCTCTGGGTTCCACACAGCTGCTACCTCCATGCCTTCCTCCCCTCTCGGGGCATAGCTCTACAGGTGACATGGGGACTCTGCGCTGTACTTAAGGCGTGGCAGTGACTATGTTGCAGCTAAAAGCACCTGAGCAGCTTCCTTGTGTTCTGACGCCCACTGGGCGGTGCCTTGTACCACCTGGGGTGCCGCTGCTGCCTCCAGCGTGAGACAGAACTCATGCTAGAAGAGAGGTACACATCAGTGAGCCACTCCTCCCAGCCACTTATCTCCACAACGCACCTGTTTCGGGCTCTGTTGTGCAGCATTAGTGCCCAGGGTCTTATGGAGAAACCAACTTCCAGAGCAGGGTGAAAACAGCAAGTCAATACTCTTAACTTCATGAAGGCAAGCTGAATAAAAATGCTGCGATAGGAACAGTGCAAGTAATATACAGTGCAAGTTAAGTACCCCACAGGTATTAGCCACAAGGTGGTCACTGCTGAAAGACTTGGGACTGGCCAAGAATGGAAAGCCCTGTCAGCTACTGTGCCTGGTCACCTCTGACCCCCGCCTTCCCGTGAAGGGCACACTGCCCCAGGTTGGCCCGGCTGATCCCCATCTGCCTGTTGCTGCTCAGGATCACTGCTATCCTGACTAGCCCTTGACTCAGGAAGCCCAGGCCAGGGTCTCCTGTAGCACTGCTTGTCCTGACTTCTGGTGCTTAGAGGCCTGGCTCAGGAAAGAGGGGCCACTTTACATGTGCCTTTTGTCTCTTAAGTCAGCAGTTACGAGGATGCAAGCCTACCTGTCCTTTCCGGGAACCCTCTAATGCCAAGCCAAGCAGCACCAATTGGAGCAGACCCTGTTGGGAAGCAAGGCAGTGTCGGCCCAAGGCCCTGCGCAAGCTGGATGCAGAAGAAACACAGTAACTCAGCAAGCGCAGTGGCCTCAGGAGTCATTCTGGCTCAAGCCAAAAGAACTGCATCTAGAAAGAAACAGAAAAGACATGACAGCTTGTTCTCTCTGAACCCCATGCTACAGGCAGGAGGCCACAGCAGGACCCTTCCCACCTGTGGAACAGGATCCCAGGTCAAGATGGCTGACCTGGGAAGAGGCGCCACTACCCGTCACATTTGCTGGGAGCTCGGACTTCAGAACCATCCTGACCCGTAGTGGCCTTGGCAGTGGGAACACTACTCAGAGGGAAGCGCCAGCGATGGACTGAGTGGGAGTTTTCTGCAGGGATCTCCATTAAGCCACTTGCATTCCTTTGCTCATTTCCTGCAGGAAATCACAATTCTGTCTTGCAGAAATTCTTTTCCTTGTGAAGCCTTGAGGCTGGGGTGCAGCTTGCCCCTGGAGCCTGCAGCCGTTGTGTGCAGCCCAGGCACCATACCTGTGCTTCAAAACTTGGGAGTTCAGCCAGCAGGTTTCCAGTTTTGTGTTCATGTAGACCAGCGGTTCTCAATCTTTCTAATGCCGTGACCCCACAATACAGTTCATGGTGCAGTGACCCCAAACCAAAAAATAACTTTGGTGGCCACTTCAAAACTAATTTTGCTAGTTATGATTCAGAATGGCTTTAGGTGACCCGTGTTTTGGTTGTTCAACTCCGGCCAGGGTCGCGACCCACAGGTTGAGAACCGCTGATGTAGACCATTGGGCTTCTACCAAGTCTTTTTCTATTGTGTCAAGTTTTGCTGACTTAAATTTAGCAGTATGTGGTATTTGCAGGTGTCTGTCATTATACCAGTCACCTTTTACTCCGATTTGCTTTGGCACTTAATGGCATCAGTAACGGTCACTGGCTGGACACAGACTTACTGTACATAGGGAAGTGCTGACTGAAGGCCTTCAAATGAAGAGAAACACAATCTGGCAGAAATGGCTGCAGGGAAAACGTCATGCAAACACAGCGTCCCTTGGGAAAGATGACCGCATTGTGAAAGCCACGATCTCTAGGACCCTGGCACCAAACACACTCTTAGCCATGCCAGGACCATGTGGATCTGAACTCAGCACTGAACCCAGCTCTGCAGGTTCTACCTTCATAGAGCGACAGATCTTGTGGAATTCATTTATTTAATCTATTTGTTCGGTGCAGGGTCTTGATGGCAGCTCAGCCTCCCTGGAGCTGGGATTACAGGCATGTGTCACCATGCCTGGTGGCTGGTGCAGGGCTGGCATGACATATAGTACTGGAGATCAAACTCGGATCCTTGTGCTTGCCAGGCAGGCACTTAATCCTGAGCTGTCTCCCCAACCCTACTGTGGAATTTTTAAAGAGAAAAAAGCAAATGATGAATTCACTATGACTCCAGGTTGGCCCACCCTCGAAATGGCAATCCACGGTCTCCACTGCCCTGGGGCTCGCTCCTCTGAACAGAACCCACGGCCATTCCACGCAGCCCCTCTGCCCTGTCCTGGTGCGTCCATTGCAAGCAGAGACCAGGAAGCAGTGGGAGGGGAGGAGAGGGGAGAGCAGGCTCTTAGAGGACTCCTTCCAAGCCACATAGCACTCATATTCCAAAGAAAGAATGCATACAAAAATGCCAGGACATTTTTTTTTCCCAAATGGCTATTGAATTTATTTGCTTGATCAATAATGGTTCTGGCAAAAAAATCAGGTAACCAATCAGACATTTGTAATGAAATACTAATTTTAAAAACCCATGACACCTTGATAGAAATTAGAGTTTACACAAACAGAAAAGAAACCTTCGATATTGCCAACGAATATAAAATCAATAAAATATGTCTGACAGGACAGCAAGGCATTTATACATTTATATTTGACACCTGACCATATTTTCAGTCACCATAATATCTTCTCTCCAGATTTAAAAAAATAGTATGCTGATTTCTATAACAAAGCTTTTTTTCGTACAAAAATCAAATAATGGCCAACAAGTCACAACAGTGCAATAGGTAGGATAAAAAACCGCATCGAACAGGTGCTGAAAATAAATACTAACTAGGAGGAGAGAGCCCTCTGGGGGTTCGTCTTCAGAGCCCCAAGGCCACCTGGCGACACTTACCTGATGCCAACCCACTGCCCAGACCCAGCAGGAGCGCGAGTCCTGTGAGCAGGAAGGGAAGTCCTTCCCCACTGCTCTGCCTGGCACTCAGGAGTCCCCAGGAGACAGATGCCATGGACAGCTGAAAACAGCAGAGCCCAGGACAGTGACTGGAGGTGCCATGTCTACCTGGACGGTCTGTCGGGAAAGTCTGGGGTTTGGGACAGATCTCTGTGGGCTCTTTGGGGAGAGGTGGCCACCTGCAGCCATGAGGCAAAGGCCTCTGTGGCCTTGGCAGTTGAGTGGCCAGTAGGCGGAGCCCGCAGCAGCCTCTGTGGCCACTCAGGGACCTCGGCAGATAACTCAGAAAGGAACGTGTGGCGGGGCTAGGGGACACCAGGGCCTCCCAGCCAGTCAGGAGGGGAAAGGCGCCCTCGCCAAGTTGTGTGCACCGAGGAGGTGTGGAAGGCACAAGCAAGAGTGACCAGGTGTGCAGAGGGCCTGCGGGTGGTGGGCACCCTGCAGGCCAACAGGGACCTGGTTTGGTTGCCCCCTTGGATGAGAAAGAGATCCTGATTCTGCTGTGATAAAAAAGCAAAGAAAGACAATTTTTGGTTTAAAAAGAAGCCACTCAAGGGTTAAAATCGTTACTTTAAGTTAACGAAGAAAATTAATTTTCAAATAAGCTGACACTATCTGGAAGAGCATCTCTGTGCAGCCCATAGGCACCCGCTCATCTGCCGAGGACCGTGGGGACGGCAGAGAGCTGGCTGCAGGGCGTGGGGCATGCTCAGATGGGTGTCTCCTTCCGGTCTCTACTGGGTGACGGCTTGGCTTCCGCGACACCATCCCAGGCCACGGTGCCCGCCCACCGCTCGGGCTCCTCGTCTTCCGGCGCCGACGGCTCGGCCTGGGCCCGCTGCATCTGCAGTAGGCGGAGCTGCACACGCAGTTCAATGATGGCCTCACGCTCCTCGTGGATGGCTTGGTTCAGGTGGTTGTTCTTAATCTGCAGAGGGCACGAGAGCCCGGCTTGCTAGGTGATGGAGGACAGGGACCTGGCTCTCCTCCCACTCCCTGCCCACTCTGTGCCCCCCATTCCTGCTATTACCTGCTTCACAGGTCCTGCCTGAGCCACCACTCCGAGGACCCCAGCAGAACATGCATCCCCAGGGCAGGTCCCTTGCTTTCTGCCCCAGCCTGCTGTCCCTGCTCATCTCTGAGGCCATTTGAAGGCAGGGGAGCAAGGTCACACAAGGGGGCCCCTGTGCAGCCTGCCAGCACCCCGCCCCTGGCGGCATGGCCTCTACCTCCAGGCCCACCTCCAGCTCCTCATTCTGGCGCTGCAGGTCCTCCAGGATGAGCTGTAGCTCTTCCTCGTCCTCGCTCTCGCTCTCGCTCTCTGAAGAGTACTCCTCCGTCTCGCTCCGGCCGTGTTGCTGGCGGCTAGGGACAGAGGGGCGATCTGCATGGGGCTCCCACCAGCACCTGCCCTAGAAGCTGACCCTAGGACCTTCGTACCTGGCTACATCCCAGTCCTTTTGCATTTTGACACACCCAGGCTGCACTCAGACCCCACTCCTCCTCCCAGTGTGCTGGAAGCACAGGCTTGTGGCCCTGTGCCCACCTACCGAGCCATTATGAAAACCTGAGAAATAGGAAATCAAAGGCCACCAATTTCACTGGCCTAATTCTTCCACACAAAAGTCTGAGAGTTGAAATAGTTTGGTGGTGTGTGTCTCTTTAAGTCTCGGTTGCCTTACTGGCTTCTGCCCTCAAACCTTCCTGCCTTGGCATCCTGCAGTACATGCCACACCAGTCATGCGTAGTGAACATTCGGGAAACCTGAACACCTCGGGCTCTCCTTACCTCTGGATCTCGGCGATCTCAGCACGCAAACGCTCAATCTCTTCCTTCTCGGCTGCGATCTGCCGGCGTAAGAATTGCTCCATGGCCAGCAACTCCTCTTGCTCGGTGAGGATCTCATTCTCCTGAAACAAGTGAGGCCTGCAGCTGATGCCAGAAACAGCCACGGAGGATTCCTGGGGAGCAGGCGCCCACACACTCTGAGGCGGCCAGGCTTCTTGGCAATGCCGCCCCTGAGAAGCCGTGGCCCCTGCTGCCGACGCTACTGACCTAGAAGCATGCACCAGCACCAAGGCAGGTCCCAAGAACAGACCCGCTGACTGCTGCCAGCCTCTTGGGAACACTGCCTCTTGAACACAGTGTCACTAGGGGCAGAGGGCACGCCCTGTGAAAGGCAGGCCAGTGAAGAGGAGGTGCAGAAATCGTTTCTTCTCACCACAGGCCACTGTCCAGTCTGTCCCCAAGATGCAAAGGCACAGGAAACATCCAGTATAACAGGACCACATCTAAAGCTGACCTGGCCACTGAGGGGCAAAGGCTTGGGGTTCCCCGTAACAGAGAACCCACTCTTCACAGGGGAAACCAAGCAGGCAGAGTGGGAGCAGCAGACTGGCCGCAGGAAGGAAGAGCAGGGCTCAGGTGAAGGCCTTTGGCCTTCGGAACACATGGTAGTTGATCCGCTGTGTCAACTTGAAGTTTGGCTGGATCACGTCTACCCACTCCAGGCAGTGGGAGCCCCATCCTGCAGGACACAGAGGGCCAGTCCTGGGAACACGACTGGTCTCACCCTGGGGTGTGATTGGTTCCACCTAGGGCCAGACGGGCCACCCCAAAGTGACTCAGCACAAAAGCGTATAAAAGGGAATTGAGGAAGACTGTGCAGCGGCCCGGCCCTGCCCTGCCCAACTTCCTTGCACAAGTCCTAGTCTTTCGTCGCATCCGTACCACTTTGGAGAGCTCCGATCTTCACGCAGGACGCCAGCATAGAAGAAAGACGGGGCCCGGCGGGATGGCTCAGTGGTCTAAAGCACCTGCTTGGGAAAGCTTGGGCGGCTTCAGGAACCGAACCGCGGTTCGATCCCTGGCACCACATGCTGCGCCAGCCCTGCCCTCGGCCGCGGTTCGATCCCCGGCACCACATGCTGCACCAGCCCTGCCCTCGGGGCGGGCTGAGCCGGCCATAAAAATGAATGAATAAACAAACAAAGGTTGTGAAACAAGAAAAAAATAAATAAATAAAATTTAAAAATCCTTAAAAAAAAAAAAGAAGAGAGACAGAGGCTTGATGGGTACACAGCTGCTGTTGCGCCTCTGCTCTTCATTGCTTTCTGCCACCATGGACTGCTGTCATTTTCCTTGGAACTAGCAGAGTATGAACTGAAACCTCCACAAACTGTGAGCTAACTAAACATTTGCTTCCTTCATTTTGAGTGTAGGCTATTTATCCCAGCAACGAGGAAAAAGTAATCAAAACTGTCCAAGGCTAGCACTGCCCCAGAAGGCACCACACACCCTCTGGGGAAACGTGGGGAGCAGGGGGCTACGGCCAGCCATCCACACCCAGCACAGTGCACAGGACTACGAGACCCTGAATAAAGACGAAGCCAGATGCGCCTGCCCCCAGGGAGAGAGGAGTCCATAGGACAGGGCAGTGGCAGACCCAGCAGGGCTCTAGGTGACCTGTGTGCCCACATCTCTGGAGGCCTAGGTAGGCGATGAAGTCCAGAACAGAGTGAGGCTGACTTGAAGAAAACCTCAGATGGGAAACAAAGTGCCTGCTCCAGGGTAAGTATCAGCCCAGTGAGGGGCCACAGGGCCATGCAAAACTCGTCCCCAGCAACTACTTCCTCTGCAAAGAACAGAGCTCACACAACGCAATCTGTCACACCAGCTGCTTAGAGCGTGCAGCCCTACACGCTGAGGCCCCTGAGCTGCGGCCTCGCCAGAGGAATGTGCCCTCGGGAGCAGAGCCTGGAGGAGCCGCAGGAAACAGCGCTGTGCTGTGCTCGTTGAGTTCAGCAGCCCTCACCACTGCCTTCCAGGCAAAGGATCTGCAGCCAACCTTCTCAAAATGACTGTAAATGGTGAATGAAAGCCGGGGGGGGGGGGGGCTTGTGGAAGAGATGAGAAGAGAAGGCTTACCTGGGCAAGCAAAATATTTATAACTTCTTCATTTTCATTCATCTCTTCTTTGGAAACATCCTCTTTCGACAAGCTGGCGATCTCCTGGGCAATCTTAGTCTCACACTCCTGCCCAGCAAGACATGGAAACAAGGATCAGCGTGTGAGCTGCAGGCTCACCCTGCTCTGCAAGTTGGCTTGCTTACCAGTGCGTGGTGGTGCACACCCACAATCCCAGCCTTGGGAGGCTGAGGCAGGAGGATTGCCAAGAATTTGAGGCTATGTAGCTTGGGCTATATAGTGTGTTCAAGGCCAGACCAGACTACATAGCAAAATCCTATCTCAAAAGAAAAGGAGTCGTGCACTGCTCCAAGGGGAAAAGTCAACAGGAAGAAACCTCTGGAGTGCTTCATGAGCTTACAAGCAGGAGTATGCCACAGCACCCAGAAAATGTGAAGGCTGGGGCATGGCTCAGCCTTCATGAGACCCTAGCGGGGCATAAAGAAGCAGAAAACCAGCAAAGAGATGGCAGCGCATCCCTCTCTACATTGGCACTAGCTGTGCACAGTGACGACTGTTACCCAAAAGAGACCAAGAAGCACGAGACGCAAACCCTAAGTCCCCTCTCTAGGCCGCTCATCTACTCCCCAGCCTGCTGTGGCTTGCCCAGGCTCTGAGCATTGCATGGCCCTGCTGCTGGTGGCACTTGAGTATCTAGTGGCTCAGAGACCTGTGACATCTGGACTGCAGTGCTGTCCATGCAGGGTCTGTCCCCAGGGAGAGAGGACCCATTTCTGTGCCATGGGTCAGCGCTCCTTGCTGGCCAAGAGTGAGCCTGCCAGCCCAAGGCCATGAAGCTCTGCATCCCAACCCTGCTGGTCCTCCGCCCCTGAGCAGTGGTGCGACCCAGCAGGAAGTGACCGAATCTCTCCTGGTGAAACTGTCTTTAAATGAAATAAAACCTTCCTAAATTAATGCAACACTGACTGGGCTAAAGTACCAGTAACCCTAGGGGCCGGGAACACAGCTCAGGGCACAGCACTTGCCTGGCCAGCCTGAGGCCCTCAGTTCAATTCCTGGTACCCAAAGATCAAAGTAAAAGTACCATAACCCGTAACCCTGAACGTGGAAGGCTGGCAGGAATACAGATCCTGGGTATAAATATTTTTAAAAGACATAATTTATAATACTGTACATAAGATTCCAGCATATCTTTTTATTCTTAAAAATGATCTATTAAAACAATAAATTAACTCACCTGTCTTTTAGCTTCTCTCAGTTTTCTTTTGAGGGCTGTCAAAATTCTTTGTACTTCCCATAATCTTTCTTCTTTAGATAAATCCTTCACTCCACCCTGCAGGTCTCGATGTAAACAATTCAACAGAAACTCCTAGAAAACAAAGCATACCTGCTAACATCACGTGCCAACCGCATCTGCAACGCGTGCTCCCTGTGGAGATGCAAACACACCCTTCCCCGAGCCCTAGACAGTGAGCCACAGCACTGGTTGTTTCCCAAGGATCTGCCGAGCAAAGGGACTCAGCAGCTTCTGAGAGCAAGGCTGGAGGCTGGCGGCGCTGACCCGTGTGGCACAGACAGCCACAAATGCAGACCCCGCACAGTGCTGTACCCCAAGCCTAGCTATACCAACCAGGCGCTCCGAGCATGGGTTGGAGAAGCAGGGAGCTTGTGATATGGCACCTGTAATCAGATACACTTGAATTTCTTACTGAATCATGAGTTTATTTAATTTGGCACATAGCACAGCAGTACAACAGGGCTAATCTTGGTTCTCTAGCCTGAGAATCACAGGTCTTTTTTTTTTTTTTTTTTTTTTTAATCCTGCCTCAGGTTTATCTGTACAAAGAGCACAGGAAGACACCAGCCCCCTACAGATGGCACCCCAGGGGTCACAGCAGTCCTGTTCTACATCAGCAGATAAGAGGCTTTCACTGTGGAGCCTTTGCAGGGCCTAGGCACCTCTGGGGACATGGGCTGGAGCAGAAGCTGGAGCCTGGGCCCTTGGCTAGCAAGGCCTGTGAGCCTCAGCAATGCAGGCATGGCTACGCTTCCAAAGCCTGGGGTGGGCAATTACGGGCAAGTCAAGCGAGCCTGCAGTTCTGTCCCTTGGGGATGATCTTGGGCTTGACAAGGCCCCGGTTGCCTTGGTGTGTGCACTCATGGCCTTGGCATGCCTGCTTGTGCTTTCTGGCAAAACGCAAGCTCCTAAGGAACTTGGGATCTACCCACTTCAGAGATTTGTGTCTTTGTAACCAAGGTTTCTTGATGCCATTTCTGTGCCATGTTCGGGACTGCTTGCTTGGCGTGGTTCTTAGACGTGGCTGTAACTGCAAACCACCCCAGGCCAGTTTTTACCTCCTCTAAATTTCAGCCTTCCTGTGCATCAAATGCAGCCAAAGAGAATCTTCTCTAGATAAGCAAACACCATCACAAGCCTGGACATGCCAAGTCCTCCTCACTATCTCATTTGGGAAACGGGAGACCAAGTCTGCGGCAGGATGCATTTTACAGTAAGCACACCATCAGCTGGGCTTGGGGGTGTGTGTCTGGAATCCCAGCACTCGGGATGCTGAGGCAGGACTGCCATGAGTTGGAGGCCAATCTGGGTTACAGTGAGTTCGGCACCACTCTCAACTACACAGTAAGATACTGGCCCCCAAAACAGAACAAAAAAAAGACCACCAAGGCTGAAGAGTGTTTAGTGACTGGCCTAAAGCCAGGGCACTCTGTTGCTGGAACAGAGCTTCGAGCAGTATTTTCACCTAAAATCTTGTGCCGTCTCCTGACAATGCCTCAATGTAGGGTAGGTGACAGGAACAGTGCCTCACATGCCCCCACACGGTAGGTCACTCAGTGGACAGAGCCCACCATCCCATCCCCACAGCGCCCACCACAGGCAAGCGAAGGACATGCCTGTCTCCGGATCTCCTCTTTGATGCCAGCCTGGGTCTCGGGCAGTGTGGGCATCGTGGCCATGTTGGACCATCGCAGAGGCCTCGTCACCTGCTTCAGTACCACATTCCCAAAGAGCTCTTGAACATGCGTGAAAAGCACATACAGAACCCGATTGCTGATCTGCAAGAAAAGGAAAAGATTTGCAAGAGAACAAAATTGTTTTGTTTCTATCACACAGCACAAGCCTGAGCCCTTGGGCACACTAACTGAAATTCTCAGGAACGACAAGATGGGCCTTGCTAGCTAAGGGCCAACTTAATTTTTAGTCTGTTTTTTGGTTGTTGTTGTTGGTTTGTTTTGTTTTGTTGTATGTTGTGCAGGGTCTCACTATGCAGCTCAGACTCACAGTGATTCTCCTGTTTTCAGGCTCCCCAGCGCTGGGATTACAGGTGTGCAACACCACACCTGGACTTGTTCGCCTGCTCAGAACACCTGGGGGCTGGGCCAGCATAACGTGGTGCCAGGGATTGAACCCTGATCCCTGAAAGGGCCAACTTAAGAAGGGTCCATCAGCTGGAGGCACAGGTATAGAACTTCACCGTGGGAGGCCAGGACCCCCAGCTGCAGGCTGGGACAACCAGAGCTGGTTCCCTGTACCACCGTCACCCATGAAGGGTGACATCTACCAGATTCTGAAATCCAGAGTAATGAGTATGTTAGAGATGAGAAACATCTTGTTTATAAGAGAAAATCATTATAAGATTGATTTTCAATATAACAAAATCAACGAAACAATCTTTAAGGAAACATAAGTGACAACAACGTATGCCAAAATGGCCGCGTGTTTTTAGCCTACTGCATCAGGAACCCGAGCGGCAGCCAAGGATGCGACAGCAAGCCGTGCTCTACTGCCACAAGCCTTGCTCGGGTGGGAAGGGATTCACTGAGCTACCCCTCCCCCGGTCTTTTTGTTTTTGAGACATGGCTCATTTAAGGCCCAGGCCAGGCTCAAATCTGTGATCCTCCTGCCTCAGCCTTCCAGAGTATGTGACAGACATACACCGCCATACCCAGTTCTGATACCAGTCTTTACAAATGAAACTCAGTAAACTCTTGACCAAACAAATTACTGTTGGCTCCCTTTGTATCCAAGGTTGACCTGTGATATAACTGAGCAATACTACTACTTAATAAAATAACTGGAGCATTTAAAATTTTCTACCTGGGTGCTGTACCATTTAGCCCCTTGAGTTCTTTACTCACACCGCTCAGCCAGGGCAGGTGTCTAAACACACGCCTTCCAAATTTTACAGCTGCGCATCGAGGTCAGATGCACTCATCTTAAACGGGGACGCTCCCACATAATGAAGTCCACTCGTCTCCTGCCGAGCGTCTGGACTCCCTCATCACAGAGGATTGAGCAATAGGCAAGGACTGGCGCACCTCAGTGGCACTGTACTTCCCTGGCACACACACGGCTCCGGGGTGAGCCCTCCACTACCAAAAACACAACACTTCCCCGGCCTCCCATGGCAATGCCAGGCACAGAGGGCCGGTACCTGCACGGTCGGGCTGAGGACTATGGAGATGTTCTGGACGTTCATCTTGGTCTCCAGCTCCTTGGCAATGACATGGTCCATGTGCACGACCAGCCAGGAGATGAGGAGGCCATTGCACTCGGGCAGCTCCCTGAGCAAGCGCTGGAACTCCTGCACCTTCTCACTCTCCGTGGCCCTTCCGCACGCCTCCTCAAAGCGCGGCAGAAGCTCTTTGGTAAGCAGGTTCTCCGGGAGGTCTCGTAGGTACTGCTTCAGCAGGCTGGCCACGGTGTTTGGTTCATAGTCCTCCAGGTTGGGTGACTCCTCTCGGTCATAGGCCGCCTTCAGCTCATCCACTTTTGATTTAATTCCTTAAGACATTCAAATTCAGAAAAGACAGCAATCAGCAGGCAGAACATGCGACCCCAGCAGTGTCAGACAGCAGAAAAGCTCGGCTGAGCTCTTCACCTGCACAGGCACTGTCACAGGAGGGTGGCAGTCACGAGGGTGAGCCTCAGGAAGCTCTGTGTGTGCCCTACAGAGCAGCCTGGCATACTGATGCCAGCCAATTCAGAGAGAAACTGGATTAGATATCAAGGCAGCCATGTAAAAATCCAGGGAAAGATTAAGTTCCAGTCCAAGCTAAGGCAACTGCTTTTTCTAACATGTCACAAGGCTGATGACATAAAATGTAACCTGGCTTACATTGTATGCTCCCAAAAGTTATAGGGAAGTTTATTTTCATACATAAAATTTGTAAACACAAAAAGTGAGCTGCCTACCAAAATGAATTCTTTGAAACTTACTCTATATTACATAGTTTTATTTGAATTTGAATTTTTAAATTTTTTTCTTAGTCCAAATAGAGATGGAACAAAAAAACACTGAAGTGAACTTTGGGTTTCTAAAACCAAACTGTTTGGCTTTTGCTAGGAGTAAACGCTTCTCAAGCACTGCAGCAGGCTTACGCCTTTCCTCCAACCAGCTCAGGGCAGTGCAGATGAGCAACACTGACAGCGTAGTAGAGTACAGAGTAGCTTTGTACTCAGTGCACTTGAATGTGAGGCCAATTCTTTGAAACGAGCCACAAATCAAGGCCAACACTTTCCATAGGCAATGTCTTATCTTACAATGAACACCTTCTAAGGATACTATAATTCAATCTGTGATTTATCCAGTTTTGACAAAAAAAAAAAATCAAGTGGCCCCAATATCTCTGACGGTAAGTCTTTATACATAAACTTTGAGACAAAAAGTCAGAAAATTAACTTCTATTTTTTATGACAACAAATGAAACAATAACTAACTCAAATTCTTGGCAAAGATCTCTGTCAAATATATATGTAGAACCTCACATATATATCGTACTTGTTTTAAATACCTTAATTTTCTACCTACAGTACCTACGTAGAAAACTACATTACATTTAAGCATAATCAAACAATTTGTTTAAACATAGTCAAACAATTTGACTATGTTTGGTTTCTTGTCACTCTGTCACTCTGGAAGTATTATCAAACTGTTTTCCTTTTTTAATACCAGAAATTTAATCCAGGACCCTGCGACTGCCAAGCCACTCTGCCAAAGCACTTTTCTTTTAAAAGTGTGGCACTTTGAGTTGGGGAGATAGCTCAGCAATCTAAGTGCCTGCCTGAGAAGTGCAAGGACTCAGGTTCAATGCCCAGTACCACATGCTATGACGGCCCCACATCAAGCTGGCTACAGAAACTGAGCTGGCCACCGAAACTGGGCATGGTGGCACATGCCTGTAATCCTAGCACTGGGGAAACTGAGACAGGAGGATCACTACGAGTGCATGCTCATGGAAAGACCCTATGCTAAATAAATTAAGTAAGTAAACTTTGTTTTAAGCTGGGAGGGGCTGGAGAGACAGCTCTGTGGCACAAGTGCCTGACTGGCAAGGGCAAGGTCGTGAGTTTGAACTCCAGTCCCCCCGCTCAAAAAAAATAGAAATAAAAAATAAAGCTGGGAAACTTCAAATAAAGAATTTCAGGGAGAGAAAGAAAGTGTATCAGGTACACTTTAATGAAAAAAATAAGAAAACGTAGACAAGTAAATTAAAAAACTACAAACTGCCTTTCACATCAGTTTTTATATTCTCGGGCTTGCAAGCAGGCAAGTGCCCACCCGGGCCGGCTCTGGCTGCTGCGCAGTGCACACCTCGGGGCACGCATGGCCATCTCCCAGCTCACAGGGATGAAGGAGCTCTGCAAAGCTGACTCTAGAGGACCCTCTGAGCAAACCACAGACGCTTTCAGGAAACTTGTGCCTAAAACAGAAGTTTCTTCATGGTCATCAGGATCAGCTGAGGGCAATAGACTCCTACTGTTTAAATACTCAACTCATCAGCAAACATTCTTAAAAATTAAGTTTGCATGCTTGTTCGCTGTGCATTAATTCTGTGTACTACTAAGGAATAACAAATTTAAATTCTTTGCCTAATTTATTCTACTTCCTCTAGAACTGTATCAGTATAGCCAAAATACTCAAGTGACAGCTTGTCACCTTCCAGAGACACCAAGTTTTCCCCAAGAATCAAAAACAGTATCCTTGCTCAACCTGGTGGAAATGCTGTAGGAACTGTTTAAGTGGAGAAGCTATCTAATCTAAACATTCAGCCCTAACTGATCCTGAAAGCATGTGAGACCCTCAAGTAAGTTACTAACTAAAATCTGCTGGGAGCCAAGAAGTGTGAGAGTGAGTCACAGGACATCAGAAGTGGCCACCTGGGGAGGAGACACAAGCTGGCCCTCTGGGCTCAGAACCAGTCTGCAGGAAGGAACAAGGACAGGAGCACTGGCTTCCTGCTCTGAACAGTGTGGGGCACACACGCCTGCCACTTCCCGTACCCGAGACCCTGTAGATGCCCTCGCACTTCATGCCGTGCTTCTCCACGTGGTCCACACACTCCCTGAAGACAGCCGGCAGCCGGACACCATCGTACATCATGGTCCTCTCCACTGCCTCAGTCAAGGGAATCCCAAAAATGGGCCTGGAGCTGGGCACGTCCACTGGAGGTCCCTCTGGCTCCTGGATCGGCTTCTTCTTTTTCTTCTTCTCTTTCCACTGCTTAACAACATCCGCTGCTGTCAAGTCCTTGGACTTCTTCTCTTTATGTTTTTCTTCTTTGTGCTTTTCTTCCTTATGCTTTTCTTCTTTGGGTTTCTCTTTTATTTTAAAATCCTTATCCTTCTTTTTAGAGAAGCTGGGCTTCTTGAAGACATGGATACCCTTGGACCTCTTCATCTTGGAAGGGCTTTCAGCTTCGTCTCCAGAGCTGTCTTCCTGGAAGGCAGCATAGCCTTCAGCTGCCAAAGCAAAGAAAAAGAGCACAGTTAGACAACAGTGTAATGTCAGACTGTCTATGCTTTCTAAAAGGGGGCCAATGGCAATAGCTCTCTGTGCACTGTCCCTGGACACCCAGCAAAAGAAATGGATTCTTCAGCTAAAGAAGACTGTGGAGGCAGCAAGTGGCCACAAGAGGGAGAACAGCCCTGGTGCCAACACGAGGCAGATGCCAGCACACCTGCCAAGCTCCACACCGCAGCCACAGAATGAACCCTGAAAAGCAGCAGCCTTCCATCACGCACACTCGCCATGGTGCTGTAAGTGGGCCCTGTGCCTAGACAGCAACTGAACAGAAAAGCCCCCCAGGTGCGACGCCAGCAGCTCCATCGGCTCAGCTCTGTGCACTAGCCGTCTGCATACCGACCACGAGTTCCGAGGCCTTACGCCCCTCCAGAGGCATCCCAGTGTGCAGCAGCTGATGAGTCTGGCTACCGCCTTCTGAGCAGATGGGACTCCCAGTAGGTGCCCTGCGTCCATCTCCTAGCACCTGTCACTCCCCTGTTCTTTTCTCCTAGAAGAGTGTGAGCATCTGAAGGGCCAAACGCCACAATGGGAAGCAACCAAGCTTTCGTCCTGCTAGGGGAAGCGAAATTGCACCACCATTCTAGAGGCTCCTGATGTCTGCGAGCGTGCATGCCACACAGGACACACAACAGACACGCACAAGTGTGTATACCAACGGGGTGCAACTCCACGCAGGCGCACACGACGAGAATGTCCAAGTACAGACACTAAGAGACACCTGTGACACCACTCTTAAGAGCAGAAAACAAAATAACTCAAAGCCCAGCAAAAGCAGAGTGGGGCTGGGGAGATGGCTCAGTGGTCTAAGCACTGCCTGGTAAGCACAAGGACCTAGGTTCGATTTCCAGTACTGCGTGCCACACCAGCCCCAGAACCCCAGGTATGGTGGCTCACGCCTGTAATCCCAGCACAGGAGAGGCTGAGACAGGAGGATCACTACGAGTCTGAGCGGCATGGCAAGACCCTGTACCAAATAAATAAATTTTAAAAATTAATTAATAAAACAAAAAAAGCAGAGTGATAAGTTCTAGTGTATCAAAGCAGGCAAACACCACCCAGAAAACAAAAGGAGCCAGCCAAATAGCTCAGTAGATTAAAGCACCTGCAAGTAGGCCCAGGGGCCACGGGTTCGATCCCCTGCAGCCTGCCATGCTGGCCCTGCCCCCCCCCCCCCAGGCGCACTGAGATGGCAATTGGGACTGGGCATGGTGATGCACACCTGTAACCCCAGCCTTTGGGAGGCTGTAAACAGGCAGATCACTACAAGTCTGATCTAGTAGTGAGACACTGAACACCCTGTAAACTCTTCCCTAAAATACAAACAAAAACAAAAACAAAAACAAAAAAAGAGAAAAATTTGTTACATGAAACAAAATGAGTAAAGTTAATAAACATCATACTGGGCCAAAGAGAAAGGGCATCCCCTTCCTATAGGTCAGGCACCATGGCCAGGGTACAGCAGTGCACAGGGATGGCTGGGACCCTTCCCAGGGCAGTAACAGGATTGCCAGTGCCCACAATGCTCTTTGCAGGGCTGCGCCATGGGCCCGCAGGCATTCAATGTAGCAAGTTATACACCATTCGTGATTAAATTAATTTAAAAACATCATGAAATCCGAAATACTTAAATTACCTTCTCTCTTTAGTACACTAAAGATCTCTACTTAGACAAACCCTTCTCTGCTGCCCATACATCTGGACACAAGTGTCCTGGTAGCTGCCTGTAACAAATGCACAACTACCGTCTTCATAACTCCAATAAAAGTACACTGCAAGCCCACCAAGAAAGGACTGTCAGGGCAATTCTCCAGAGTCTGCTTTTCATGTTACTGTGAATGATCACTTTGGAAAGTAACCACTGGAAAACTGCCACTTCTGGAAATCTGATATGTTTATTAGTGAGATTGAGACCCTAAAATACAGTTATCAAATGCTGAAACTGAAAAATAAAGAACAAAACAAGCCAAACCAAAGGCCCTGACCAGACATATTTCTGGAATATTTTCACCTGGTGGGGGTAACCTTACCTAAAACATCTCAAAAGCGCAGAGGAAACAGCACTTACTCCTTTTTTCCTTTTTCTTGAACTTCCCTTTCTTCTTCCCATGGTCCTTCTCATCATCCGAGACCACATCCGCAGGCTCATGGAGGGCGTCGTGGGGTGGCGAGGGCTCACCCGTGCGGTACAAGCCAGGGAACTTAGTGGGGCTGACCTCCTCCGAGCTGGGTGTCCGTGTGAGCCCACCGCCATGCTCAGCCCTGCGGTGCCCCCCAGGGCTGCTGGGGGGCGGCAGGAAGCACTCGGTCATGCTGGAGCCGGGACCGCAGGGGGGCGGCCTCAGTGTCACCTGTCCATCACACACACCTGTGCAAAGGAAAGGCCGCAGTCACCAACTGCACTCCAGAAGAAAAAAGGTCGCGTGTGCGCAGCGCAGCAGCTCGCCCTGCACCTGCAGGCCCAGGCGTCCTCCCAAACCCCCTCCCAAAATGCACCTCGTCTGATTTCTCAGACTGTGAGCCTATGCGGAGGTGAAGTGAAGGCACCGTGATCTCCAAGAGTCAGAAAAGCAACCAAATGGAAATCCGAGGGACAGCTCTTACACAGAGAACAGGGCTCTCTTAGAAGAACCCGCCAACGCAGAGGGCTTCGCTTTGACTGCCGACACTGTGACAGTTTCCTATTCTTATGCTGCAACCAAACAGTGACACACAGTAAATCACAAAGCCTGGAAGAGTGATGGCGAACTTCTAGAGCTCAAATGCCCAACTGCAACCCAAAACCCACTTACTTACTGCAAAGCACCAACACTGCAATTAAACCTGAACACTGGGGCTTCAGTTTAGGAAAACTAACTCACACCTCAGCATCTTTTGTCTTCAGTTAACATGTGTACCACTGGCTCACCACCACTGGGCTAGCACTACACACAAGCAATTTACATCACAACTTAGAGGTTAAAATGATATGCTTAACGACTCACACAATCCCAGGTCTCTGACTGAGCTCTACATCTTGTGCACATAGACATTTGCACGAGGTTGCTAATAGCCATTATATTTTGTACAGCAGATCTGTTGAAGGAAACAGAAGAGCTGATTTAATTCCAAAATATGCAGTTTCACTACAGCAGGCACAACAGAGGATAAATGTAGGAGTTCAAATTCTGGTGCCTTTTTTCTGTCTTTCTTAGACAGAGGTACAGAATACCATGTTAAGCTACTTGGATTAGTTCTGTTCCTCTTGAAAGTCATTATGGCATGAAGCTGGACGACTACTGGAATCCACTTTTCCTTCTGTACTCTTGAAGGTTATTCTGTGGGTCAAAACCCCACAGGCCACAAGAGAGGAGTCTGATAAATCTGACCCTAAACAAAGTCAAAAGACAAGCCAGTGAGAGAAAAACCTGAAAGTTGTAAGAGAAATTTAAAAACCAAGAGTTCTTACAAACCAATGAAAATAATAAATTCAAATGACTGACACAGAAGATGTCAACAATTCACAGAAAAGCTACTCATGTTTCACAAACGTACACATGGAAACAATTTTTGTAAGAATGCAACAATTATGCACAATTATGTTAAATAAAGCACTGAAAAGATAAAAATAAGGCACTCTAACTTGCTGTCCAGAGAACACAGCACACACCAAACTTGCCTTGTGCACATGACCTTCACAGCATCTCCAAGAGCTGGCCAGAGGCACTGTGGAACAGCACAGAAGTGAGTGCTGGTAGAGCTCCAGCCCAGCAGAGAGAAAAAGAAACTATGCAGAAAAGGTTCAGCCACAGTTAACTCCAACAAGCGTTTCAGGGAGAAAGGAGAAAAGGAGTGGCTGTCTACCCTTTATGTCTTCTTCCATACAGTTCAGTCCCTCCCATGTCCATCTAAAACAATGAACAGGGCCATGTTTTTTTCTCACAAATCATGCAATTTTAAATGTATATTCATTATGCACACTTTTGAGCCAGGTGTGGTGGCACATGCCTGTAATCCCAGCAGTCAGGAAGACTGCTGCAAAGTCAAAGCCAATCTGGGATGAGACCTGATCTCAAGCAACAACAACAAAAAGTTAGTTTTAAAGTACTTTTTTTTGGAGTGGGGGAGACCAGGGTTAGAACTCACAACCTTACACTGGCCAGGTGTGCCGTGGAGCTATTTCCCCAGCCCCTAAAGTACTTAATATTAAAAACAACTTTGTAGCATACTTCAAATACATAAATATACATATAAAAAGTATAAAGAGCCAGAGATGATGATTACCTTTAAGAGTATGCGTGTAGCCGGGCGTGGTGGCTCACGCCTGTAATCCCAGCACTCGGGAGGCTGAGGCAGGAGGATCGGTGCGAGTTCGAGACCAGCCTGGGCTATAAAAGTGAGCTCAAGGCCAGCCTCAACTGCATAGTGGGACCCTGTCTCAAAAAGACAAAAAAAAAAAAAGAGTATGCGTGATCTTCCTTCCATTTTGGCATTTTAGAAATGCTCTAGTACCTGCATTATTGCTGTGTAACAGATGTGTTTCCTTACTGTAATATGCATTGATGCTTTTTTTTTTTTTTTTTTTTTTTTTTCAC
>PVJA010006407.1:0-41708 GCA_004027025.1 Myocastor coypus
TAAAATTCCACTTAAATTACTTGGTTTCCAGCAAGCAGATTTCGTATGACAATGAATCAGGTAAGCATTGCTCCACAGATGACAGCTCAGACAGCTGAACCCAGCATCACAGCATCCCAGCCACTGCTACGAGGGAGGGTGAAGACAGTCCTAGCCCGTGGCAGGGGGCTGAGGTCAAACTGTATGAAATGGGCTTGGAAGGGTGGGCAGCCCAGGTCCCTGTGCCAGAGGGTAGAAAGGGCCCAGTTGCACTCCCTCTCCCAAGCCTGCTCCTGGCCATTCTGGCTCCTCTACAGCTGAGTAGCAGTCAGGTGATCATGCATTTTCTCCACAAAGAAGAAACTCTTTAAAAAAAATTAGCGCTTAGTGTGGCAATGAGACCTCTGTCCTAAAAGAGTCATTTTCATACAAAGCCTAAGAAACTCCCAGCATTAGTCAAATGTAAAATAGCAAATGCTCCAAACCTGTCTCAGCATTCTAGGAAGGCCGCAACGCAAAGAAAGCAGGGAAATAATGGAATGTTTTGACACTGTAAAAATGTGCAAATGACATCCTTCCACAAAAAAAAAAAAGGAAAAACTATTGCTGCCAATTCCATGAAACAGCAAGTTAATTTTATCCCTCACTGAATATAATGATCACTTAGTCAATGGGTTAAAATTCTTTGACTTTTTAACTTGATGGTTAAATTGTTTTCATTGGCATTTTACAGGAGGAGTCCAGAATAGAACTGCGTTCATTTATTTGTAAATTTTACTCTTAACTCTTTCCACAAAAGGATATCGTTAAATCTTTGTAGTTAAATTATGATCAAATCACACATTGAAAATAATTTTTTAATTAGCATAAAAGAGAAATAAATAGTGAACATGCAAAACTACCTCTACCCAAGCTTTCTTGGGTAAGATGGTATTATAATCCAGTGTTTGCTTTAGTTCTGGGTTCTTAGAAAACCTGAGGAACATGATGAATTCTATAGTTTCACTCATCTTACAAAATCATCAGTACATCACCATGGTATGCTAAGGCATCCTTAGTATATTTCCTGTGCCTAAGCTGGGTTGCTGAAGTGTTTAGGTAATTGTGTGTCCAGATTTCTATAAATTTCTCCTATAAATGGATTCTCGTTATCAACTATTCTCATTTTGAACATCTTTGTTTTAATGATGATAACCTTTCAGTACTTCATTTCTGTTGAACATTTTATCAGACATCACCTAGCATTATTTTTAAATAATATGCAACAGTAATAGAAAAAAACAGAATTAGAAACAATACAAAATTTCACTAAACACAGCAATAAATGTTCAGTAATGGTCGCTGTATTGCATGATGTTATCTTCAAATCAGTTGTTTAGGTTATCAGATATAAATGTGTGAAGTTGGTTTAAAGACAGAACAAAACAAAATAAAAAAAAGTTATAAGAAATTTAAAACAAAAAATTAGAATAAAAAGAAAAAACTGTAAGCAGTAACTGCTCCTTGCAAATGACCAGCAGAAATGGACAATACAACCATCCAAACAAGTCCACATTTATGCCTAAATACATCCTTTTCCCTACTTTCTTTTATCTTTTTTCCTCATCCAAGTTTTTCTTTCCCATTGAACACATTCCTTCCCTTCCACAGTATCTATTGTTCCTTTCTTATTTTATTTACCCTTTCAGGGTCTCACACTAGCAAGACAATACTACGCTCACACATCTGGTCTGATTTATTTCACTTACCATCACAGTGTCTCGTTGCATCTGTTTTTCTACAAAAGCTTCTAATTTATCTTTTTACAGCTGAAATATACTAAGCTGTAAAAAAATGATTTCTTTTTATCCATTCCTCCACTGATGGGTATTTGGGTTGTTTTCAAGGTCCAGCTATGACAAATTGTGCTGCTATAAATATGGGTGCAGATATATCACTGCAGTATGACTTAAGTTCTTTTGGAAAAATACCTAGGAGGGGAATAGCTGGCTTGAATGAAACCTCCACTCCTAGCCTTTTGAGGACTCTGCATACTGATTTCCATAACAGTTGTACCAGCCTGCATTCCCACAAACAGTGGAGAAGAGTTCCTTTTTCCACACAGCCTCTCCAGCCCTTACTATTGGTGGACTTTCTCGTAGTAGACGTTCTTGCTGATGTAAGATGGTACCTCAGTGCTATTTTAATTTTCATCTTTTGAATGACCAACGATGTTTTGTTTTGTTGTTTTGTTTTGTTTTGTTTTTGTCTTTTTGAGACAAGGTCTCACTGTGCAATTCAGGCTGGCCTTGAACTCACTTTTGTAGCCCAGCCTGGTCTCAAACTCACATTGACGCTCCTGCCTGAGCCTCCCAAGTGCTGGGATTATAGGTGTGCACCACCACACTCAGCTGAACAACCAACAATGTTGAACATGGCAGGGGAGATAGCTTAGCAGTCTATGCACCTTCCTGGAAGCACAAAGACCCCAGTTGGATCCCCAGTACCACATGCCATGCCAGCCGCCAAGACTAGGTATGGTGGCACACAACTATAATCCCAGCAAGCCTATAATTCCAGTGCTGAGGAGGCTGAGATAGGAGGATTACTATGAGTCTGAGTTGTATAGCAAGACCCTGTATCAGATAGATAGTTAGGTAGGTAGATAGATAGATAGATAGATAGATAGATAGATAGATAGATAGATAGATAGATTTTAAAGATCAAAATAATAATAATGTTGAATTTTGTCATATATTAATCTGTCATTTGTATCGCTTCATTCATGAAGTGTGTATTCATCTCAGATGCCTGTTTCTGGGTTGAATTTTGGAGGTCTGCTTTTTTTCAGTTTTTTATATGTCCTAGATAGGAATCCTTTGAAGGACAGCCCACTATAATTTTTTCCCAGTCTGTGGCTTTTCTTTTTTCTCTGTTGGTGATTTCTTTTCATGTGCAAAAACTTTTCAATAAAACCAGCTCGTAGTTGTTGATTCTTTGAAGTATTTCCTGTGCAATTCGGCTTTATTCATGAACTCTCTACCTGTCTCTACATCCTTAAGATGTCTACTTACTTTCTCTTCCAGATGATTTAGCACTTCCATTTTAACATTTAATTTTTTGATCCATTTTGACTGTAGTTGTGTGCATGGTGATAGACATGGGTCTATTTTTAGCCTCTGGCATGTAGAAAGCCAGTTTTTCCAGCATCATTTGTTAAAGAGTCTGTCTTTCTTCCAGTGAACATGTTTGGCCCCTTTATCAAAGGTAACATGGCTGACTGTGTCTGTAGTTGTATATAATTTGTTCCACTGATCCTCAGATCAAGTTTTTGTTTTCTTGGTTTTTTTTTTTTTGGGGGGGGGGTTGTTTTTTTGTTTTGTTTTGTTTTGTTTTGTTTTTTGCCAGTACCATTGCTGATTTTATCATAGTAGCTTTGTAGCATAATTGCAAATCAGGGATTGTGATGTCTCCTTCCTTTCCTTTGTTACCCGGGATTACTTTTGCTTTTCTAGATCTCTTCTGGTTCCCAATGAATTTTAGGGATGTTTTTCTAGATCTTTCAGATATACTACTGATATTTCAGGATTCTATTGAACCTGTATAACAATTTGTGGAGTATGGCCATTTTCATAATGTTGGTTCTTCCTGTCCAGGAGCAAAGAATATCTTTCCATTTTCTGAAATCTTCTTCAATCTCTTTTGTCAGAATACTACAATTTTCACTGTATAAATCTTTTACTTCAGGGCCCGGCAGGATGGCTCAGTGGTCTAAAAGCGCCTGCTTAGGAAAGCTTAGGCGGCTGCAGGGACTGCGATTCGATCCCCGACACCACATGCCTCACGGCAGGCTGAGCTGGCCATAAAAATAAATAAACAAACAAACAAAAGTTCTGAAACAAGAAAAAAAATTCTAAAAAAAAAATCTTTTACTTCCTTTGTGAGATTTATTCCTAAGTATTTCATTTTGGGGGGTACTATTCTGAAAGGCATGGTTTCTATGATTTCTCCTAGAAATTGGTGCACTTATTGTTTGTGTGTACAAATGCTATTGAGTTTCAAGTGCTGACTTGTCTCCTGCTATGCTGTTGAATTTGGTTATTAAATCTACAAGTCTCTTAGTGAAGTTTCTAGGTGTTCTATGTACAGCATCATGTCATCTGAAAATAATGATAATTTCACTTCTTCCTTCCTAATCTTCATTCCTTTTTTTCTTTCTCTTGTCTCATTGCTCTGTGTAATGTTTCCAGAACTATACTGAACACCAGTAGTTACAGTGGGCATTCTTATTTTGTTCCTGCTTTTAAAATGAAGGCTTTCAATTTTTAGCCATTTAGTATGATGTTGGCTATTGGTTTATCATACATGGCTTTTATCAGGTTGATATCATGACCATCTATTTCAATTTTCTATAGGGTTTTTTATCATGAGCGAGTGTTGGACTTTAGACATAACCTAGTATTAACTTGAGCAAAAAATTATTGAAAGAGGGAGGATATAATATAAGGAGAAAGTAAATTTGTTTTATCTGCTAGATTAAGTTTCAGATTATTAGGACTAGTATGTCAGTCCTTGTTCCCTCCATTATTGTTAAAATTGTCTTTACTGCCTTTAAAAAAAATGAACTATGATAAAAACTACTATTTATGCAGGAAATTAATGTGTCCTTAATGGATTCTGTCTAGTCATATTGTTTGTGGCTTAAGTGTGTACAAAGGCTTCTGTGGTATACTATTCATTTATTTAGCAAACATTTGAGCTTCTTTGTGTGAAACATTATACTAGCACAAGGGGAGAAGGGCAATAAAATAAAATAAAATTTTGCACTAGAGACGCCAGAGGGAGAATTCACATAAAAGATTATGGGACAATTTGATTTATAATAGACATGTATAACATTATTTTTAAGTTTAGGAATAGCAAGGGCTGACTGATTGATTTTTAGCCATACAAAGTAGGCACATAAAGAAGAGTCATATCTCAGCCTGAGCAAGGATAAATCTAAATTTTTATCTGTGTAGACCCTGTGTCTCCTGCTGAGCCTGAGCGATGAAATCCCTGTGGCTCACACAGTCTTGGGCCTTCCGAAGTAGCTGTTTGCCACATAATCAATCACCTTCTCTTTGTTTCAGGTTCCTCTGTGACCCATTAAGAAAATGCTCTTAGAATCATTAATATAATTCCAATACATGATTCAAGCTCCACAAAAGTAATTTTACAGTCAAGTCGAAATTTGTTCTTGTTGCTGCTGTTCACTATTTTAAACTGAATTAGAATTAATATCATACCATGTGTACATGGCAGTGGGGTATATTTCAAAGTTCAAATGTTGTTTTCTTTGTTACAGGTTTCTTTTCTCCATGGAAAACTCCAAAGCCTGTGAGTTGGAATTGTTATTCTTCTTTCTTTGTTTCCAATTACCATACAGTCTTATTAAATGAGGGTTGAATTGAATAGCCTTGAAATCCCTCCTACCTCTGAGAGCTTGTGATGGCAGAAAGCAGATTTTCTGAACTATCTTACATTTGTCCCCAAAATCAAAGACCAGGTCATCTGACTTTCATGTAAAGAGAATCATTGCCATTTACAAAATAAACATGCTGTTTAGTATGGTATTGTGAGAATTTTTAGAGATCCTTTGTTTTTCCTATCGTATCCATTATATTCTCTTTGTAATATGGAATTTTTAAAAACAATCTGAACTATAGGCTCAGAGATCTTGCCCTGAAATTAAATCTGTGCTATAAAAATTTTAATTTCATATATACTTACATATTTATCTTTGTATAATACCTGAGGTATACACACATATATTTAACTGTGTGCAGCATGTATTTATTCTATATATATGAATATATATATTAGTTCTTCATAAAATCTAAGCATATACTACCTATTACTTCTGTGTAATATGTATCACAGACCTGATAATCACTCAAAGTGGTGCTTCTGTATCTTTTGGGTATACTGGTGATCTCTACTTTCACCTAAACTTTCTTGCTGTAGGCCCCCTATCTATTGCAGAGACTTTTATGTCAATGTATGAGGCCAATGAGTTTCAGTAATGGTTTTGTAATGGTCAGTTAGCCAAGTTGGTTTAACACTGGAACCAATCTTTGTGTTAGCTTTATAGCATTATAATGAAGTCCCTGAGATGATAAAAAAAAAAAAAAAAACTAACACTTTAGTCACTTACCTGTTACTGGGACAAAATGCCTCACAATTCAACAGAGAAGAGGTTTATTTGGTTCATAGTTTCGAGTAGGCTCAGTCTATGGTCAGCTGGTGTGGTGCCATGGAAAAAAAACAGCATGGTGGAGGACATCGCAGAGCCAGCTCATGGAAGGCAGGAAGCGGAAAAAGTGAGGAGCAAGGGCCAAGAATAGGCCCCTCCAGAGCACAGCCCTAGCGAGTGCACTTACCATCAGGCCTCTCTTCTGACAGTACATTCACCCGCAGTTAATCCACTGACTATCTAGTCCCCATCATGAAGCTCTGCCTCTGAACACATAAGACTCTTAGGATACATTTCAAATTTAAACTATAATAACCAATAAAGAGAAAACCTTATTTTGTCCCAATTCTGAAGGTGTCTGTCTATAATTAGTGTGACCTGTTGATTTGGGCCTGTGGTGAGGCAGCCCCTCACAGCAGACCACAGTGGAGCAAGTACATCTATCTCATGAGCTGAAGAGCCAAGAGAGGAAAGACCAAAATCCCACAATCCCTTCAAGGTCATACCCATGTGACCTAGGCACCTCCCACTTCCCCTATCACCCTAGGTTTCTACCACTTCCCAGTAGTACCCTACCCAGCACCAAGGTTCAAACACATCAGCCTCTTGGGGACGTTCAGCAACCAAACCATACCTCTATTAATTGCTCAACCCCAAAAATCTGAGCCTGGTTTTCTGAAGTCTCATTTTATGGGGCCTTAAACTATTCAACCCTGATAGAAATGTGTATGTCTGATAAGGGGAAAAAAATTGCGGGGAAAGCGAATGCTCTCACCAGTCATCCTCCCTTAAGATTTGACTCACTGTCATATAGAGTGCCTCAGATAGGCAAAGCAGCCCTATTTAGGCTTCATAAATCACTTAGTAATGCATGTGATTTTACATATTGAAAGTGGTTAATCTTGTCTTCTAAGTAGCTCCTTCCTTTCGCTACCAAACCCCCGTCTATGCTCTGTGGTTGTACACATCTTTACCCAATGTAACAGGCAACCTGGCAACCTTGTCATGCTGCAACAATTATGCAATCTAGTCATTTCCTTATATGTACCGCGTTTACTGCACAAATTATGTCATTTGACATAATTATAGCATTTGCTATCATTACAGTAATTATACCCAAGTCAATAATTCCAAAAAAAAAAAAGGTTTTATAGAATTCAATATACAATTAATCCTGTACCAATACATATGTACAAATAAGAAAGCTTGAGCTTCCAGGTCTTAAGCTGAGTAAAGATAGTTTTTGATTTAATGTTCTCTCTGAGTCTACCAGAACTCTACTTGGACTGAGAGTTCTAATGAGTAGCCATACATATGGTCTAATCGTTAAAGGTGCAGGCTCTGACAGCATGCCCATTGCCTGGGTTCAAGTTTTACTTCTCCTTACTAGCTACCTGACCTTGAAGTAGCTACTAAAATGCCAGCCTCTCAAGTCCTATGTATGTAAAGAAGATAGTGGTGCCCCTTCCCTTGTAAGTATTTGATGAGCTAATCCATTTAAGATACTTTGAAAGGGCCTCTGCATGTTAAACTCAAAATTATAAACCACTCTTCTCATAGGGTTCAGACCATCTGTGCAAAAGCTCTTAATAAATAAATTACTTTATGAAATGAACCTGCAGGCCTGAACTGTTCATTGAGACAAATATACAAACTACCGCGGTATTTAGATTTATGCACGTTCTCCTTTGAAGAGGATTTCAAAGTCTGACAGACTTGGTCAGAGTCAGGAAATACTGTCTTGTGTGAGATTTAACCTCCTTCCAGTCCAGTCACCCAATGGCCCCCTTTCTGCCCTGCTGACGCTCATCTTGAGCTAATCCATGTCAAGATAGCCACTTTCTGCTTAACAAGTGCAATCCTCACAGTGAGTGTTCATTCTTTTAAATCCGGAAAGAATCAAAGTTCATTTTTCAAGTGTAGAATTAAGCCAAATACCTTTATCTCAGAACCTACCTGAAATAGTACTGGAGTGTATTTAGCCTACTCTAGAGGAAGAAAATAAGTTCAGGGCAGGGTATCAGGGCAAAGAGACTGCCTTATTCACTAACTCCCTGTTCCCTGTATACACACTAGAATCAGAAGCCGGGTTTAAAAAACTGATCACGATCATGACTGGGTCTTTCTGTTTACCACTCAGGGCCTAGGTATGGTCACTCTGGCCTCCAATGATTCAGTGACTTTGCCATCATAATCTCAGAGATTCAATCATTCATTCACTCACTCACAAACTAAAGCAAGCAGAGATGCAAATCTTCTCCCAGACTCAGAAAACATCTTCATCTCCATTATTCCCTACTCTAGTGAGATATTTACATTCATCCATATATGAAGAGCTGTGGGACTGAACAGAAAAAGCCCAATACAACTCTTAGTGGAGAGAGAAGAGCGTGCTGGGTAGCACCAGGCTGACACCAGCAAGATGCGCTATCGAGCAGGTGAGGCCAGGGGCCCTGGGCAAGGAACAGGATCAGAATCCAGGAGACTCATGGAAGTACAGAGGACCATGGAGCGTCCCAGGGAGAAAGCAAGAGTCCAGAGACCAAGGTACCTAAGGAAGTAGGGAGTAGGCAGCAGAAGCCATTCTCCCAGAGGTACAATGTGGCCTCCCCACCAGGCCCAGCAAAGGGGAGACTTCTCTCCAGACCAGGGTCTCTCCCCAAGTCTCCTGCACTGGCACCGATAAGAAGTTTCATTTGGAGAGAGTAGGGAAGAGCCAGGGGCACTGTAAGTCTGCTTCTTCCTGGGTACAGTGATTTCCTGCTCTACAGTTTTCTAAGAAACCTTGCCAGAGTGAATGGAGGCTTGATGAATGCCACAGAAAGAAGCTGTGAGTACTTTGCAGAGCATGAACTGAACTCTTGACTAATTTCCCGATCTCTGTGCTCTAGAAATGGTAGAATTTGTCAGTCTGCCCAGAAACTTTCCCAAACAATTCCCCAAGTATTCTTTGTTCTGTAGTTTATGATTGTTTTTAGAAACACCAGTATTTCATTGGAAGCATGTTTCCTTCGATTACTATGCACAAGCAATCCAACCTGCGAGCCACATGCAGGCACCCGAAAACCCTTGGTGGGAGACGAAAGACACAGAGGTTTCCCGAGACCCCGTGTTGACAAGTAGGCTATGACAGTATCTCAGGCCATATTTCTAATTTACTTACATAAATGCAGGCCGTCTGCCTCCCAGCCAACCATCCGGGATGGATGACCTAAGAAGCCAGAGTGGCTTCCTGTGGATTGTGAAGAACAAGTTGAAGGATTTTTATAACTGGGAGCAGAGTAGCTGGAACTCTGACTATACTTGCCAGTTGTTGAACCCCATGCTAGGATGTCATGCACCCCAATTGTGCTCTTTGCGGGCTGGTTCTCACCCTGTCTGTGAGGGCTGGGTCTCAGACAAGCCCAGTCTGTGCTTCAAGAGATCATATTTAGTATGAGGAACTTGAACAAGACCAGGGCTCATCCACCCTCATTAGCTATAGAAACTGATAAATGAAATCTCAGGAAGAAGAAAACAATTGAAATCAATTTCCTGAAATAAGAGTCAGTGACCCACTGCTCTCCCAGTCTGCTGGCTCCACCTAGACCACTGTCCCAGTCTTCCATATGGGTGGGCTACAAGGGTCTGGAGCTCAAGAGCACTTCAGTGTGCAGCTTGAAAATCACAGATCCTTTCCATCCCTTCCAGCTTTAAGATAGTGCCCTGTAGTGAAAGCCCCAACCAAAGTAAAGCCAGGGTGAAAAACACAGACAGTGAAGTAGAAAACAGAAAGTTTTTACATGTCCCTATTTTACTCACTGAGAAAATGAACATTTTCTGAGCCCTTATTGTGTTTCATGATACAACAGTACAAAGGCACAGGCCCTGTCACCAGGACCCAGTATTTGAAGAGACACGGATGGGTGGGCCCTTAACTACAGTGGCATGAGGAGTGGTGTGGGTGGTAGTCACCCTGCAGGAGCCCTGGGGTGGGCACAGTGATCAGCAGAGGCCCCTGGGAAAGGAGGCAACTGGCCGGAACCCCATGCTGGGAATTGAGGGTGGGGACAGAGCAGGAAAAGTGGCTAAGTGTTGCAGGTCAGAGGCGAAACACAGAGGACAAAGCTCCAGAGGCAGGAATTGTGAGGGAGGCTCAGGAGACGCTCAGTGGACACGAGCGAGTGAGGTGAGCAGAACCTGCATCCTGCAGAGGGCGCCATAGGCGTGGGGAACTTCACCTTTGGTCCTGAGGGCTGTGCTGGCCCAGGGCAGAGCTTCAGGCAGCAAGATAACCTGCTCTGACTTTTACACACGCTGCAGTATATTGTGAGAAGAATCGCAGATTAGTTGAGTGAGACATCAGTTACCAGTTGACTGAAGGCCAACGGGGTGGTGACAGTAGGCCATCTCAGGACAGCTGGCTCTCTCCTAGGTAGTAGACCGGTACTTGTCCTTGCTTTCTCTACCTTGCCATGCTGTGGAGAGGATGCAAGAAGCTCACATCCATGAGGAGACCGCTCCCAACAACAGCTGCTGTGTTTCAGAAGAGACGTCACTAAACCAGCAGTCAATGCGACTTCCTAGATAGATGAAGTCCTGAGCAACTGTAGAGCTACTTTCAACCTAGAAGTTAGTGAGTGGGCATTTAGGCTGCTGGGCATGTGTAGACACCCAGTGAATATATCTGGTCTTCCAGCTTCTGTTTTAGGGAAGTGTGTCATAACTGGGGACCCTCTTAGAAAAGGAAAATATAATGCCACACATTTCTGAGCATTTGCACATAAGTTATCTTTAGGTACATGGAATCTTTATTTTATAGGGGAAAAGTTCAGACCAAGTACGTGACCGGCTAAAGATTACCAACTAGGTAATAATATGACAAAGATATATATGTTTCCTTTCTGAAGAAAGCACTGCTTTTATTCGTAACAGTCTATGATGCTTTATGATGTAGGAGTAGAGTATTCCTTACAAGGGCTGTAAGCCAGAGTTTGCAATGCTGCTTAGAAGAGAAGAGAACAAAGCAGGAGTGTCTAGCTTAAAGGTGACAAGGGACATCGTCAGTCACATTTTCTGTTCCCTCTGGCTTTGCAGGTGATGGACCGGTGGGGGAGCCAAAACAGTCCTCAGACCAGTGTATCTGCTCCGGCCATACCGCAGAACCTGCCCTTCCCCCCCACCCTCCCCAGGAGCTCCTTTCCGGACTCAACAGAGGCCTTTGACCCGCGGAAGCCTGACCCGTACGAGCTCTATGAGAAGTCGAGAGCCATTTATGAAAGTAGGCGTAAGTGAAAGCCACCCAAACCAGGGTACATTAATCACAGCTGATGCCCTGCCAGGAGACATATCGAGGTGGAAAGAACTGTGGTGCTCTTATATTCTGAGGTTTAAAAGTAGCTCCAAAGGGGAGTCAGCTGGTCTGAAATTCTCTCAAAAGCTTATTTTTCACTATTTTATGGTTTTGTTTACTTTTAACAAACAAATAATTGTATACGCTGATGAGGTACCATATGATGGTTTTCATTTTGAAATTATCAAATCAGAATAATTAGCAGATCAAGCACTTATGATTTCTTTGTGCTGAGAACCCTGAACAAAAACTCTTTTAACTATTTTTGAAATATACATTATGTTCACTGTGTTCCTATACCTTGCTGTATAGTAGAACTGGGTATCCTCCGACAGAACTCAAACTTTACACCCACTGATTGACAAACCCTGTTGATTATAAAATCAAGTATATTATGTCTCTTGTTTTCAAATACTCTTTCTTATTTTTCCCCTCAAGCTTGAATAAGAAATTTTGGAATGGAGTGGTTGGGTGACTTACGTAAGTCACCCAAGAAAAACAATGGGAACTTTTATTCTGTTCAATCTGGTCTTGGACAAAGCTTCAGTTTTTTTCTGCAAGCCTTGAAGGCAGTCAGTGAAGAAGTCCAAACCCTTCGTAAAATGTCCCCTAAGCCTGGGCAGCGCACAGCGCTGCAATCCCCTGGATCCGAGGCAGAGCCGAGCCCGTGCCCGTCATTTCCACCCAAATCCTCTCCTTCTCACTGAATGCACTTGGGCCCACTCGAGCATTGTCTTGAAATGGCACACGTGCACTTGCCACCCTTGTGCAAGGTCTTCTAGAATAATGTCATTACACTTTATAAATAATAGGAAACAAGGGCTTTTAATATTGCATGCACATCCATGGTGCTTCTTTCCACCGCTTTAAGGTCATGCTGTGCATGTGTTAGTGGACAGGAATGTAAGTGGCCTGCCTGTATCAGACACCAGGTAGTAAGAACCTGAGCTCATGGCCCAAGAACCTGGCCTAGTGCGCTGGGCTGAGGCTCCCTGCGCAGGCTGCGATGGCCTTTCCTCTAACGTCTCGCCGATGTCCTGTTTCCAGCTTTACCATCTGAGGCGTGAAAAAGTTTTCAATTGTGTGTGATCTCCAAGATTCAAATCTGCTTACTTTGTGGATGAGCTTAGGGACTGAATGTTACACACCCACCTGCTGAAAGGAAAAGCAGGCCTGATGCCTTTTCGCCATCCTCTCCAACCCTTTGTAGAAGTAATTTTGGTTGATTAAATAGGACAGCAGGCCATTGAGCGATCATTTTTAACAAAATGAACCTATACTCCCACTTTTAAATAATCAGCTGCATCAGAGAGACTGTGTTTCATTGTTCCCCTTTGGGATGAACAAGTGAAATGTCTCTCAGAGGATTCTGTCACTTAATGTCAGCTACCATAAAGGAAGAACAAAGTAAGCATTCTTTGGCTATAAAATACCGGGTATGAATTTCAGGTATTACACTCATTGAAATGAGAAAACTTTGCAGTGATATCAGCGCGGCTCTTACTGACTTTCCTCCTTCAGCCGCGAAGTATTTATTCATATCCCCTCCACGCTAGGCCCTAAGGGTTGGTATCAAAGATGCGCACGGTGCCCAGCTCTCACGCACTAATGCTGAATTAAGGAAGGTACACCAGCGGAGAACAAGACCCCACAGAGGTTCCAACTCTGAAGGAGGAAATCGTTGCAGCATTATTAAAATGGCTGCCTCGCGTCTTCGCTTCGCTTCCTTGTTGGTTAAATGCAGGTAGCACGAGGAGGTTTCCTTCTGGTTTTGTCTCTTCCTCAGCCATTTCCTCTGTTCTGTGGCTTCCTGACCAACGCAGAGCTTTATTACTCAGGACAAAGCCTATGTCGGCGTTTATTCCCTGGCTCCTCTCTGTGGTGGTCCAAGAACCATGACCCTTGGTGGCCCTAGAATTCTGATTCTCTGCAGCATGGTTTGTGTTCATTGCCTTTCCCGGTCACCCGCAATGACCCCCGCAGACCAACCCACCTGCGCCTCCTGGGCCTTCACTCCCACTCCACCTCTTTCCCTTGGCAGCTGAAGAACAGCAGGTCTCCGCCCACCCCCTGTACCCTGCCCTATCTCTGCCGCTGTGGCCTGCACTCCAGAGCGAGGCGCAGCCCCCACTCCGCCTGCAATCAGCTCTCCGAACGTTGCTGAGGTCACAGCAATGTGTTCAGGTCACAGCACTCAGGAACCCACAAGTAGGACTGCCTGTTTATTTTCCCTACTTCTCCTCTACCCTGTTATTTCCGAACACTAAATGGAATATAAATGAAATGCAGAAATCATGGCAAGGTAAGAAGAGCTCAAATCCCGATGACCCAGGAAACCAAACAGCCTCAGCTCTGTGGCAGACGCTAGCTCTTTCCACTTCCGGGCACGCAAGTGTCTTGGAAGAATGACAGAGCCAGTCACCCTCTGTATAAGTCCTGCTTCCAAGAATGAAGAAGTTTCTTTCAATCATTAAAAATTGTAGAGTAATACTTTTAAAAACTAATACAAAGCTCATCTATTTCTCTTCATCTTGCAATGGAATTTTATCACTTTTTAAATACAATGATCCTAAAGCACACTAGCCCCTCCAAAAAGGGCCAGGTTCAAAATTTTGGCTGTGACCTACCTCTATTATTATTCCTTTAAATCGTGAATGTAATACTTAGCTTTGGATCCATGTATTCCAAGGTGTCTTAATTTCTCCCTGTAAAATCAGTGTGAGGGGAAACAGCATGGAAGAAGCACGAACCAAAGCTGGGAGTCTTCTGCCATTTTCCTGGCTGGTCATGACTGCATTACAACCATGTCGAAGCTGAAGAGATTTTTTTTCATGCACATTCAAAAACTAGGCTACAGTTCCAAAATAAGAAGATACTCCTCCATCCTCAGGTCTAGGCTGTTCAGAACTACGTAATGTTCTATCAGGGCTTACAGGAACTGTCTGGATTTCAGTCAGACTTCAGTCCCCTGCCAATGAAGGAAATTTATCAAATGATATCAATGCCGCTGCGCCTCATTTGAGTCATAATTAGATTATGCTGACATTTTAATGTGCACGTATAGGACGTCTTAATAAAGATATATTCCTGGGGGGAAAATGTGATTTTAAACAAATGAAGACAACCGTAGGATACCAGAGCCCCATGAAACAGAACATGACAGGTACATGCTTATGAAAAATGAGCTAGAAGCGCCTCCTATCTTCCCAGATCTTCGCCAGACCACATGGGAGCTGAAGAAAGACAGAGAGGGGAAGAATCAGCCACCCCTAGAGCCAGCAGTGCCCCCTTGATATCTTGATATGTGAAGCTGTGCAGTAAATAATTTAAAAATTAGAATACTGGTAGCTTCTCAACCTTCCTGTGTAAAATTGACGTGTAATTGGGAGAACATGTGCTAGATAGCTTCAAACTCTACGGAAAGAAATCTTTTTCCCACAGACTTGATTCTGTTCATGTTTAAGCTTGTACACATGATGTAGAACCGTGCCGAGAAAAAATAACGTACGTTTTGGGTAACATAGCCTTTAGGTCTTTGTGTGACTTCTTTAAACATTGATCCTATGCTATTATCTGAAATGTTTAGGATCCTAAGTGTTTCAGATTTTGGACTTTCTCAGATTTTAGAATCCTTACATGTACATAATGAAATATCCTGGGAATGACACCTAAATCTGAAGACAAAAATCATTTATGTTTTGTAGACACCTTGCCCATATAGCCTGAAGACAACTTCATACAAGATATGTAAGACACATTTGTAGTGATGCGCTCCACTTTGTGGGGTCACGTCAGTGCTGAAAAGGTTTGGATTATGGGGCATCTAGGATTTCTGGATTACTGATACTCAACCTGTATCGCCAATTCCCCTCCCTGCCCTGCCCGAGACCGCCAGTGTCACATTGCCCGTGTCTCTGATGCCTTCTTACTGCCTCTGGTAAAGCAAAGGGAAAGGCCCCTTGGGTGGACGCATGAGCCAGGCTACTTCTCACTGCCCTCCTCTCTTTTCTCTTCCCTTGAGTTGCAAAGGAAGAGTGGGACTTGTCTTCACAATCACAAAAGCCCTTGTAAACAGTCCTCGTGTTGGGCTGTGTGAGCCATTTCTAACAATAGAGAAAATATTTTTCTAAAGATTCTATTTTAGGGGCTGGGGATTTGGCTCAGTGGTAGAACACTTGCCTAGAAGGCTGGAAGCCCTGGATTTAGTCCTCAGCACCAAAAACAAAAAAACAAACCTCCTCTAAAAAACAGTTCAACAACAACAACAAAAAAAAAAAAAAAACCCAGTAAAATCAAGATTCGATTGTATGCCCTGTCATCTGCCATTCTTGTACCATGTATGACTAGGCTCTTGCCTGGAGCACATATTTTTGATGTGGTAGGAAACTTGTTAGTAGTCTAGTTACTCATGAGAGTTACTCTCTACCCTAGGTAGAGAGTAACTTAACTACCCACCTAGAGTGGGTAGGCATGAGTCTTTATAGACAGGCCTGATCTGTGTTATTCTAGGATAATTATTACTAGCTGCTCTTTCACTAGGTAGAATAGAATGTCTGTATTTGAACGATAAATTATGTGGTTTCCTTTTATTGATCTATTCAAGAAATAGCCATCATTACTGGCCAACAAAAGTCTATATTTAAGTGTACAGACCATGAATAAAAATTTTAATATCTATTCAGAAAGGCTTTTTTGACTAATCAGGTTTTTGACTCTGTACAATTATTCCTTATTTGAGATAAAAGCTAACACCATAGCTTTTCATGACCAAGCTTGCTCATACCTAGAAATTACGTGTATGGCCTATTCTAAGATTTGATAAGGTAAGCAGAAAAATAGAGGGTGAGAAATGCACAGAGGTCTCACTCTTATCACAGAAAGTAAGTCAGAACCCACCTCTCTATCACCCCATAACTGAACACTGAGAAAGAATACACCTGGATAGCACCAAATAGTGGCCAGCACATACATCTCTTCGGTTTGATAGCAGGCCAGGCAATCAAAATCAATGAGCCTGTCTCACTTTGAATCTCACATAATAAAGTTGTAATCACCCTAATGGAAATAGGTTGATGTACAAGGAGTGATCAAAAACTACAGTGAGTTTTAGAAATGTTTTTAAGATTGTTACAGTAAGAGGCAAAGTCAAGAGCAATGGCTCAAGTGTGTTCAAAACAAGAGAGAGTATTTTGAGTGGGATTAACGGCAGCATGTCTCTTGCTATAATAGCATCCTTAGTTAAACATGTACTGTGTCATTTGGTTGATCATACCTGGTTCATCAATTATAGTAACTCCTAGCAGATAAAAATACCATGGTGCATCCTTATCCATCTTATTCACCAACTGTGGCACCATGCAATTTCTGGCTCTTGCCCAAAGTCAAAATAACTGTGAAAAGTAGCTCTTTTTTATTTTATTTTTATTTTTGAGATAGGATCTTGCTCTGCAATTCAAGCTGGCCTGGAGTTCACTTTATAGCTAAGGCTGGTCTCGAACTCGCAATAATCGTCCTGTCTCAGCCTCTCAAATGCTAGGATTACAGGTGTGAACCACCATGCTCAGCCATAAGGTTAATGTTTTGAATCAATTCAGGACCTCAAGGCAGCTCAACTCAAGACACTCAAAAGAAGACTTCCAGACCTGCTTCAGAAAGTGGCAGCACCAGATCGCTCAGTGGGTTAACAAATAGCTCAATGGATTAAAGCGCCTGTTTAGGCAGAACACAGCTGCCCAGCCAGGTTAGATCCCTGCATGCCATCCGGGGTACACTGAGATGGCAACTGAGACTAAGTATAGTGATGCGTGTCTGCATTCCCAGCCCTTTGGGAGGCTGAAAACAGGAGAATCACTACGAGTCCAATCTACATAGTGAGACCCTGTAGACCCTTAATAAATAAATAAATAAATAAATAAATAAATAAATAAATAAATAAAATAACAAAGAGGAAGAGGCCAACATGACAGGATAGCTGTGTTGGAATCAAGTGTGTTTCCCGTGGGTTTCAGGGCAGTGCTCCTTCTGCCGAAATACATGCTTAAGTGGGTATTCACCATATTTGTGGATCAAGCCTCGTAGCGGCAGGCTCTCCTGTCGCATCACATTCTTTAAGCCCAACTTTCCTTTCCTGTAGAGGTTCATCTTCTCCTCAGCTCTGAGGACATGGCTGAGGCGCACGCCGCATGGCAGCTTTGGGAGCTGCGGGCAGAATGCAAACAGGAGGAGAAACGCTTCCCCCTGAAGCCCTTCCCTCAGGGCTGTGGCCCTTGGTTGGGAACAAAGATGAGGGATGACTGAAGTTTGCCCAGGCTTTTTCTCTTCACATTGAACCCTGGTTATTATAAATAAACAATTTATGAGGTATAACATGTCCGCACTCCATTGCAGTGAGACATCACTCAAATATAAGATCATAAAAGTGCCAGGGATCCGTGTGGTGTGATGGGTCTTGTGACATAACCTCTTTAGAACAGGCTTTCCTTGGAATTCTTCACCAGCAGTCAAGACTATGAGTTTTCCTTCCCAGAAATTAAAAAGCATTAACCCATTATGACCAGTGAGTATCATAGCAAAGGTAGCAATCAAAACTACAGGCTGGTTAAAGAGCATAGCAGAGAAGCAAGCAGTTTCTAGTGCTGTGCCTGACGTAAAATTGTAATTTATAGCAGGTCAGAAATGGACAGTTTTCACTTTTTTTTTTTTTTCTTTTGTCTTTGTCTTTTGTCCCCGGGAGTTTGTTACCGAATCCGTTTACCGTTCAATGTTTTAATGCATGCATGATTCTCAGGTGGTCACAAGAAGGTGGCTGTATTTCCAAGCTGTGGGCCTTGGGGCTGCTCGTGCCTTGTTAGTGAGCCAGGGCTGACAGCTACTCCGCCGCTCATCCTAACACCAAATCCCGCAGCATTCGGCAAGATGGAGGAGGGCCAAAATATTACGACTGCCACACACCCAACCGCTGCTGGAAACAGTGAGCACAGGGCACCTACGTCACGCACCCTGGGAGCCATGTTTGAGGCCCCTGACGAGAGCCCTGAAGCCCGCAGAGTCCTGCTTGGGCCTTCCTAGCTGCAGCCTCCTTTCCCTACTTACTGAGCACCTGATGCAGCTGTGCTGTGCATGTCAGAAGATTTCAGAAAGGTTTTCATAGCCGCGGGGCTGCCACCCTTACAAGCAGCTGTGTAAGTGTTGGTGAGAGGCCACCTTTCCTTTCCAAAGAGCGTCCTTGGGTCTCAATGCTAGGCTCAGGTCAAGCCCTGGTCTGATTTGCTTGGACATCGTGGTGTCCATTGGCCTTATTCAGAGTAGCTGTCACATATGCTCTCTGGAGCACAATGTTATTGTAGTGAAATATTAAAATAAGATGGTATGTAAATGTGAAGATACTTTTACCAGTGACCTTAGAGGAAGAATCATAAAAGGACAGAAAAAAAATTTAACATTAACATTTTAACATCTTTAGCTATACTATGAAGGCTAATTTTCAGTACCTTTTTCTCATGGGTAAAACGTTATTGCTATCGTTAGTATGATTTATGTTTATGATTTGACCTATGAAAAAAATTTGCCTTTTGGCTGCCATTTCAAACATACCACATTATGCATCATTTTGCATTTATATTTGTCACAGAGATCAATGAATCCTATTAAGCTGGATTTGTCATTTTTTAATACATAGATTTTAATTAATTAGGAAGTCTAATTTTGAAAATGCTATCTTGGGTGCTTTGTAAAGACTGTGATAACATTTATATTTCTATTAAGTTGCTTTGAGAACTGAGAAGCTGCCATTATATTAGCAAAATAGTACTAAGATACAGCACATATATTTTACCACATACTGTAGAAATTAGATCCAATCCTATAACTTATTTTTGTTGTTATTGTTTTGTTTTGTTTTGTTTATGTATATTTGGTAGAGGATCTCCCTGTGATCCTCCTGTTTTCAGCCTCACCAGCACTGGAATTATAGGCATGTGCCACCACACTCCGTCTCGCTGGCCAGGTCAGCACACCCAGGGGTGGCTCTGCAGCATGAGGTGCCTGGGATGGAACCTGGGTTCCTGTGCTTGTCTAAGTAGGCACTTAGTCCACTGAGCTATCTCAGCCGCCCTCCAATCTTATAACTTATAAATTTATTTTACTGCATAACTTAAAGCTTGGAGCTTTAAGTTTGGGTGAGAGAATGCTGAAAAAAAAATGTGAATAGGAGGTTAAGATCAGCCCTTGCTGGAACATTATTTAGGATGGCAAAGCACTTGGTTGATGGCATGAGTTGACAATACAGCTCTAAGTAATTTCATGAATAAACATGAGACCATCAAGGCCGCAGTAAATAGCACTTAATGGCTGGATGACATTGGGTCCTAGTGAGATTATGATAATATACAATGTCAGTTCTAAACCTAATGGAAGTGTTTTGAAGGTAGCTGCCCTCCAGCCCTGACACAGGTCTGCATTTTTGATGGCAGGATGTTTCCCTGTCATAATCTTAGAGGGTCACAGTAACTCTGAAATTCCTTCAGTAGCTCCTGTAGAATATCAATTACCCTTCATGATGAATCATAGCTTATCTAGAAGGGATGGGTGATCATTTTGTCTTTGATGAGTGAAAGTAGCTCTTTATTAGAAGCAAAGTAAGCTCAGTAACAAAGCAATTAAAACAGAGGCTTATTTTAATTCTTAAATCAGATGATAACTCAGTGCTTCATATGGCACCACTATATTATATTATGTCACCTTAATGCACTCACAGGGGAAGGGGCTTAGTGTACCTCTGTCCTATTCTCTGCCTTTGAAAGCCAAGTCTTTTAAATTGTGCCTTTATACAATTCTCTAGAGGAATAATCACTTAAATGATTAATGTTTGCATATGATAAATGCATGTGGTTATTTATACAACCATAAAACAATAAAATAATGGCCTAAAATTTCTTCCAGCCTAAAATTAGTTTTTATATTGAAATCCAGATCCCATAGGAAAACTTTATAGTTCCTTCATCTACGGTGTGGCTTTATGCTTTAGAGAGATGTAGTAGCAATTTCATCAAGATGATAAACTTCATATTAAGTTCATCATGGAGGCAAGAGTATCCTGACCTCTCTCAGATGGAAGTAGCACAGTTTGTCTTAGGTTCTAGCTCTTTCTTCTTCAGTGTTTCTTGACTAGGGATTTGCACCCCAGTGTAATCTGTAGATCTTGTATTCAACCCCACTGTACAGTTTAAGGATATCCTATGGGCCGAACTGGAAAAGAGGAGGAAGAATATCTGACGATATTATAGAAAAAAGTGATAGCATAGGACCAAAAAGCACAGGGATATAAGATTTATCCATTATAATTCTTAAATGAAAGAAAGACCATTTAGTTCAGGCTGTCTTTGAATTATCAGCAAGGTGGAAATGGACTATTTTGGTTGTTTGAGACAAGGCCTCACTTACTATGTAGCTCAAGCTGTCCTCCCACTCACTATGTAGACAAGTCTTGAACCCTCCAACCTTTTGCCTCAGTCTTAAAGCAGGAAGTATTTTTTTCTAAAAAGGATCTTGAGGCATTTTCTTTTAGAAAGTACAGACCAACTTAAGCAAGTCTTGGCATCCGGGGCCTGACTTTTGCCATCCACACCGCCCAGGTCTTTTGGTGAAAGTTCATTGCTCTTCACGGTATTCTGTCACTGATCCCTCAGTGAGGTTAACGCAGTGAATTCTAAAGTCGAAATAAAGATGGAAGCATAACTTCATGATGTCATTTTCTATGTATGCAGATCAAGACATGCTGAAAGCTGGTATTTCACAAACATTTCTTATCAATGAACCCTTCCTCACCCCTGACATTTTAACGGGAGAGCTCCATGTCCCAGTAGAGCCAGTGACTGTGCTTTTCAACATCCTGGAATTCTCAATGAGCATGTGCCTGCATTTTAAAGATGTTTATACTCAAGTACATTAAGTTTTATATTGTCACATGCAGCATGATCCCAGCAGTCCTCATAAGATCTCTGTGGTTAAACCCATTTAACTCAAGTATCTATACAAAACTCCAATTATCCAAACAATGAAGAGCATCAAAATGTTTGGGCTGGTGTACATAAATCGGTGGCATCACCAAATGTTCCATTTTCATCTAAGTGTTTCATAACACAGTACCATAGTGAGATTTTATTTTATTAGTTTTTCTATCTTATTTTTGTTTTGCCATCCGAGGGATCGAACTCAAGACTTCAAGCTTGCCAGGCAGGCACCTATGGCACTAAGCGATCTCCCTGGCCTCTCATATTGAGGTTTTAAATGGCTTATACTTACTCTGTCTCTATCTCAAGTTCTGGATTGACTTTACTTTCAGACAAGCATTCTTATATTGAGAATTCAAATCTAATAATATTTGGAAGTGGTCATCTTTTTTCCAACCTGATCTAAAAGAACTGAGTTTTCTCTTTTGGATACATGTGGGAGAGATGCATTAGCATACACACTAATATGTAAAATAGGGTAAATCTGTCTACCGTGGATTTTAGAGAAGAAAAGGATACAAAATGAGAGTGTAAGTTCGGGTGGGGGAATTATAATAGCAACCAAAAAAGGTAAAGATGGATTTTTAATGCCATGAATGAAAATTTCAATTTTAATTCCCCATTTTCCCATCCAGAACAAGTGCCACCCAGGACCGGTTTCCGAATGGATTCCTCTGGCAAGTATCCTTCAGTGCTCGCGGTTCTGTAAACACGCGTCTTCCATTCTGTGTGACCATTCGACAGAGCAGCACGCGTGTTGTGGTGCTGACTTGATCCACCCACATGTTTGCATATTCACAGCTCACAGCCAGGGCCATCCCGCTGGATCCAAAAGCCACCAGCAGGAGATTAAGGGGGCCATGTATGGTAGTCCTGGATGATAAGGACACCCTGGGGGAGTCACATCCCTGAGTGGCCACCTTGAGATGCTTCAGTGTGAGATTTGATGTAAAGCCAGCTCAAAGAAAGCCGTAGGGCTGACTTGATCTGTGCTGTCCCGCATCGCAGCCACTAGCTTGTCAAATGTGAGCCATGACCAGGATAACAGTAGTGACCTACTGTGAAGTATGTATAAAGTCCACATGGAATCCCAAAACTCTGCATAGTGATGGCAGAAATAAAGACTATCTCATTACTTATGTCCCCGTTGATTTATGCTAAGATGATTTTTTTGGAAGTGGTCATCTTTGAAACATGTTACTAAAATTGACTTCACCTGTTTCCTTTGGCACTTTTTAAAAAGTGGCTACTGGCTCACCAGTGCTTGATTTACATTGGACAGCTCTAAACCAGGTAAACAGAAATAAGAAGCCAGGGTATCTCAGGAGATGTGCAGTTTAGAGCTCTCAAAAGAAATTATTAGAAAATTGGCTAGAACAGAGTAAGAGTTTTTTGGATCAACTGAATCCCTCTGTAACTTAATTTTTTAAACCATGCCAGTTGAAATTGCTGTATTTCAGTAATATTTAGGTTAAGATAGAATATCGTGGCTGCAAGTTTAAAAGCTTGTACTAGTATCCAATTCGCTTACTTGAAACAATTTTTGGCTTATCCATCCCCAAAATACCTTCAACTTAGGACTTAGGTAGAAATAGCTAACGTTATTATTGAAGTGAAAGAGAGAAGCCAGGCATGGTGGCAGGTACTATAAACCCAGAACTCTGGGAGACTGAGGCAAAAGGATGATAAGTTTGAGCTCAGCCAGAAAAGTGTATTGATGTCCTTTGGTGTGATGGGCCCGAGATTGATTCCTAGAGTAATCAGGAAGAAAGGAATGGAAAGAGAGAAGGAACTCAGATTTAGATCATTTTCCTTTTGGACTTAGGAGTTGAAATACTTTAAATAGCTGACTAGACTACAGGGCCAATGGGGTGAACACTGAAGCAACTGCAGGAAAGAGCATTTCTCCCCAGCAGCACTATGGCGGGCCCAGAGCTGGCAGCACACCCATCTCTACCATTTCCATGACGACAGTCCCTTACCCAACTCAGCACACACTAGCGTGCCCTGGGAGTGTACGTGCTTGAGATCATTTCATTCTGTAAGTTTCCATGTCATTTTTTTTTTGGATATGTGGAAAATATTGAAGATATTGCTTAGCACTGTGGCTTCAACTAATCTCTAAAATGATTTTCTAGTTTTGTCCGAAAAAAAATTGTAAGGCATGATCATTTTTACATTCTGATTTATATACTGACTATAAAATCCTTAGTTTTTAAGACTATCCTATTCTCAAAGAGAAAATGGGACCTAGCAATTACAGTCACAAGATGGAATTAAGGTTTAATTTGGAATTCCAAATCTCAGTTTGCTGACACCTGTGAGCATATTCCTTAAAAGTCTCCACTTTTGAGTATGCTTCATTTACAAAAATGAGCAGGAGAAGGAGAAGGAGAAGGAGGAGAAGGAGAAGGAGAAGGAAAAGGAGAAGGAGAAGAAGAAGGAGAAGAAGAAGAAGAAGAAGAAGAAGAAGAAGAAGAAGAAGAAGAAGAAGAAGAAGAAGAAGAAGAAGAAGAAGAAGAGAAGGAGGAGGAGTAGGAGAAAGAGGAAGAAGAGGAGGAGGAGGAGAAGGAAGAAGAGGAAGAAGAAGAAGAATTGGAAGGGCCACACAGCAACTTAGAATACCTCAGTAAAATGTCATATGTCATATTTAAACAATTACTTAAAAGTTATAGCTGAAGTACACCATACTACTATGCAACTTAGATTTACAGGGAAAAAAGCAATCCAAATATTTTGTAAAATGCCCCAAAATTATCAAAATACTTTAGAAAATCATGACTGTATCAAGAATGCTCCTCTGGAAGCCGGGCGTGGTGGCGCACGCCTGTAATCCCAGCACTTGGGAGGCTGAGGCAGGAGGATTGGTGTGAGTTCGAGACCAGCCTGGGCTACAAAAGTGAGCTCAAGGCCGGCCTGAACTGCACATCGAGACCCTGTCTCAAAAAGACAAAAAAAAAAAAAAAAAAGAATTCTCCTCCCATATCATTTCTGGTCTAAAATGTTGTTTATCACATTGTAAGTCATGATTTTAGACTAAATAATTTATCATAACAAAAAGGTGTATTATTAACTTTATATACATAAGATCTTTAGATACAGAGGAAAACTGATAGTAGGGATCTCTCATATCATGGGTTGTGGAACTAAATAATAGCTCCATAGTAGAAAACTTTGTAGTTTATTGGGTCTAGTTGGTGAATAGTCTAATGAAACTGAATTTAAGCAACATTCATTCAGCAATTCATCCAGGTTGTACATTATGGGCTACCGTCCTAGACCTGGCAGTTGCGTCCTCATCCAGGGAAGACCTTAGTGAGAACCAGTGGAATATATGGCCAAGAGCTTTGGATGGGGAATTCCATGCAATGTCAGGAAAGCTGAGGCAGGGAACGATACAGAAACTTCTTCCAGAGGAGTCTTTTCCTTGATTAACATTTTTTAAAAATCTAGTTGTACAGATCACATCGACAGCAGCAAATGAGGCACAGAAATCAACCCGAATGAGAAGAAAGAACAAGGCTGTTGGGTCATTAGGGTGTCATCAGGCTCTTTAACGAGTTAAGTGATGCTGAGTAAGTGCAGACCTCACCCAAGAAGCACGAGAGAGGAAGGAAGGCTCCACTAGAACTGTGCTTCCCAAGCATGGAGGGGGAGACAAGGCAGTACTGAGCATGGGGAAACGTGAGCTTTTCTGCAGGCTGAGAAGAGCTGGGGGCCCACACCTGCTCCAGTTACCAAGGGGCAAAGGAGGAAGGCAAAGAGGAGGGCTTGAAGGCAGCATGTTACCTGCCTTACTGTTAAGTTCCAGGGATGGAATCTACGTAATTTTTCCTTAACTCAGTCTGTAGCTGGGGTGCATGAAAACCCAGAGGCTGAAAACATGTTTAACAACCTTCTTCAATTCCTGAGTTTTTCCTTGGGCTGTCTTCCCAAAATCACTTAAAAAAAAAAAAAAAAAAAAAGCCAAAATAATCATGCTCCTTCCAATAGGAAAAAATGACTAAGGCATTCTTTGTGCCAAACTGTGATAATAAGCCATGGTACTTATGCTTTAATTAAAACATGAAAGGGGCTTCAAGTACCAGCATTTAACTGACGTGTTTACAGTGGCATCTCATGTGCCAAATTAATTCAGAAAAAGGCCATTCTTTGCATTTTTTGAGGATTGAATCCATTCATAAAATTCATCAGTTGTGTTGAGTGATCCAAACTTTTCACTAGCCTGGTGTAAAAAGCCATGCTTTCCAAGAGCAAGACCAAGTTACATATAGCATGCAAAGGCCCCTGGAGCCTTAATATGAAAGAGGAATCTGCTTTGGAAATTCTGCTTTCCTTTATTTTGGGAGAGATCATTCTGAACCCTGAATGTGGTCACCATGTGCTAATTTAAATGCTTACTTTTGCGACATTGGGGTGAACCCAAAATATGTTAGGATATATTTTTCCACTCCAATGGCTTGCCACCAAGGTCAGAGAAAATCTCATCTGAGAGAAGGATCATGAGAGGCTTTCTTTCTTAGTGCCTGAGAATCCTGGGACACAGCTACTAAGTATTGTTACTAAGCAACACTGACTATGGGTGGCTGCTGGACACCAGCATCCAAAGAATCTTCTCTCTCCTCTCGGTCCATTTCTGCACAAGCACTGCCTCCTCTTGGGCTGTACCAAGCAGTAGCTGGAAAGCTCTGACAACACCACAAAAGTGGCTGAGGAAAGAGACTGATAAAGACCACAGAAAGAAAATCGGCAGAAGAAATAAAGGACGCTAGTGGGACATCGTTGAGTGCATCCAAGAGAACCCAGGTGTGGCTAGGTATCCAACCACCCAGGGATCCAGGTGTGGCTAGGTATCCAGGTGGCCAGGGGCCCAGGTGTGGCTAGGTATCCAGCTAGCCAGGGGCCCAGGTGTGGCTGGGTATCCAGCCAGCTGGGGCCCAGGTGTGCCTAGGTATCCAGCTGGCCAGGGACCCAGGTGTGGCTAGGTATCCCAGCTGGCCTTCACTGGGAGCTTCCCGTGTGTAGTTTATAAACAAATTTGAGGGTGGCAGTTGTTATCTTCCATCACGTAGGACTGAAAAGCCAACCCTAGAATTTCTTCCTTATGTCAACAAAGGAAGAAATAATGAATGATGTGACCGCTGAGCACACCTTGTCAGGCTAGAAGAGCAACTCAGGAAGAAACTTTAGCCCCTTCAGGAGAGCCAACAAAATGAGAGAGAAAAAGAATAGTCGCTCCAAGTGCTGCACATGTGATTTTAGTTATTTTGTGGAAGCCAGTCTCAAAGAGGGCGGGCAAAAGAATCCAAAGAAGAATGAACTTTCTTAAAACAAAACAAGAACTCTTACTCCTTCTCCCAGTGCCAGCAAAGAAAACAACTGTCTTAAGGTGGCCTCTGTCTTTTAAACTTTTTTCCCAGTAACAATTTCTCTGAAGCTTTCTTGCTTTGCAGCCTCTGAGTCTGTGTTCAAAAAAATCAACAAAGAAATAAAACACAAATCGCGTCTGCAGGGACACTGGTCAAGAGACTCCCTCCTTGCCCTTCTTGACTAGTCCCAGTACCAGACAGTGGCCATCCCTGCCTTGAAGGATGGAAGGATGAAAAAAAGCAGATGTCTGTACACCACCCAACGTTTCAGAGTAGCATGGATTGGCGAGCAACAGAGGGATAACAACACTAAAAGGGTCGTGGAAAGTAGGAAAGGGAAGATAATGCCTGTTCACCCTTCAGTTCTTCACAGTTAAATAAATTAGCTAAAAAACTTGATTTGTGTGCTTTTAAAAAGTGATAAATCATTTAGTAAGGAAAAGCTTTCTCATTCTCCTAGGAATGTGGGATTCCCTGACAAACTCAAGTGCTTATACCGTCGCACATCTCAAAATCCCATTACCAAGGACATCACAGTTTCAGCATCTCCTGAGGGGAAACCCTAGTTAGCAGTCATGTGGAACCTGCAATAAACTCTGCACAGTTCTTGGTGCAATGTGAATGGGTGCTGAACTCCCTGGAGGAGCAGCGCCCCTCTGACCGTACACACCAGGATCCTGAAGTGAGAAGAACAGAGGAGTAGGCGGATAGCTCTGCTTGAACACACACTGGCTGTGTTATTTTAAGTCTCCGAAGTATGTCGCCTGCTTACTTGTACTTTGTATGTATAGACGATCCGGAGACCTTCAAACTAAAGGTAGTTGAGATGAGAGGTTGCAGTGATCGACTGTATCATAACATCACAACCATGCTGTAGAGTTCGATCAGGGTTTGGCTTTGCTCCTCACCTCCTACCTTCCCTCACCTTTCTTCCTTCTAAGGGAGGAGTACGGATCCCCTGCTGGGTCAGTACAGGGCTCTTCCATGTGCCTCCAGACTGCAGCAGACATGACACACACCCTCTACTATGTGATTGCATAGAGGACACTGAGACCCTTGGTGTCTCATAGATGGAGGACCAGGTTTTCATCTGTTCTTTACCACTCAACTCTATTTAATAGGAACAAAATTCTTTGAAGTTCTCCCATCTTTAAAGTCTGAGTGAATATGCAGTTTATAAAGAATACAGAGGTCTAATTGGTGATTCTTCTTTAAGAGTTTCATAGTTCTCTTCAAATAGGAAGGACCTTGGTAATGTGTGCATTTGCTCATAGGCTGTCAAAAAACTGTACCTTGTCTAGAGACATAGATGTCGGTGGTCATTGATTCTTTCACAGTGTGGACATATTTAGGACATAGGGTCCTGATTTTTTTAAGAATATAAAAATAATCAGCATTTCCTCACAAAATAGAAATGAGCAACTTGGCTTTCAGATATTATTAGGGATAGTCCAGGTCACTGGGCACAAGGCCAGCCTGTGTCATGTCTTTCATGTTTTGTTTGGTTGGCTGGCTTCTTTCTGAGGTACTAAGAGCTGAACCCAGGGTCTTTACCCTGAGCCACATCCCCACACATGTTTCTATTTTTCATTTTGGGACAACAGAGTCTTGCTGAGCTGCCAAATTGTCCAGGCTGGACTTGAACTTGCACTCTTCCTGCCTCAGCCCTCCAGAGCACAGTGTTTCCCAGAGTGCACCACCACAGTGGTCGTTGCTGTTTCTCACCGTGTGTGGCTTCAGCAACCCTGCTTCCTGCAAAGTCTGGGGAAGATTCACCCCACCCTGTGTGCAAGGAGCCGTGCTCTCTGCTGTGCTTGTTATTATATATCCAAGTGACTTAGTCTTTTTGAGATTTTTGTCCCATGAGGATTCTCTGCTGAAATCCCAGTGCCATTTCCAAACCTCTCCTATTTAACTTAGGAGAATTTTATGTAACACTTGTTTCTCCCGCTTCTAATTTCGTCTTCAAATTAGCGAGGCCCAGAAATTGCTGAAGAGCTCGTAAACAAAGGCTGGCTTGGTGAATATTCCTCTGAGCCACCCACGCTGGTCACTCGCAACGTTCTGAGTGGAAGTGAAGCAGACCCAGCTCAGCCCTGGCAGGCATGGACCGCTGAGGAAGGGATAGAGCGGGCGGGGGGGGGGGGGCAGGGAAGCACATTCTCCTCAGAAAGTCAAAAGATTCCTTGTAGTTTTAATTCTAGGGATGAAAACACATCATTCAGGAGTTCTCCAGATCATTTGTAGGCTGTTTCCCTTCCTCCACTGACTTCAGAGTGGTAGGCAGCCCCTCCTCAATTGTGAGTATACTCACGAAGGCAGAAGTCCACCACAATGTCCCCACCCTAAGACATTTGGGAGATAAGAAGTTTATTTTAGAGTTTCAGATGAATCTCTACTTGTATGTTACCACAGCAAACAAGCAAAATTAGAAATATTAAAAATTCACTTATACCTCAGTAGAAAAAAGCTTAAGGTCTGTATTTCTAATTTTTATGATTTGAATACTTTTATTAGATATCAATTTATCACACACACACACACAAGCTGAATGTATCAAATCATAGATCCTAGCAAACTACCAGGTAGCTCAGATATAGCCATCTGTCTGCTCCCACGCCAAGGCAATCAGAGTACACATCCCCCGAGTCACAGCCCAGCTTCTTCAGAGCCATCCAGATACCCTGAAGAAAATTAGCAAGTTTGAGGCATCTATGGTTTCACTCAGGAACTGCGTGCACTCTCACCTGTGGGATGCCCTTGGAGCAGACTGGACTGGGCACAGTTGTGCTAGTGATGCCCTGAATTCACAGTAGTACTTCTTCGCTGTGTAGTTTGGCCTCCTTGACGCTGTCCATCTCTCTACTCTAACAGCATTCCCATTGATCACCCACACAGCAGTAACTTACCATTGGTGTATGCACTTCTCAGGGGTGGGAGGAGGCTGGATTCATGACTCAATGGGATCTTCTCTATGCCAGGTCCAGACTATAAGGAACTGGATGTTCACCTTCGGAGGATGGAGTCTGGATTTGGCTTCAGAATCCTCGGAGGAGATGAGCCTGGCCAGCCAGTAAGTTGAATCCCCTTTATTTCCATGCTTTCTGCTCTATTGTATGTGCAAACCCCAGGGAAGATATCATTCAGGATGGCATTGAAAAGGAAGTGTTTTAAGCCTCACATAAAAAAGATCGAGTGTTATTTCCCTTGCTATTCTCTGTAAGAAGATCTCACAGCAGCAAGTTTGCACATAGCCAAAATCACATTACAAATCACAAAGAGCAATAATCGTCTCTCCTAGAGTGGATGGGTTCCTCTAGAGTGTCTCGGTTATCCAGATGCCTTGGAATCTTGCACTTCCTTGGGAGGCAGGTGGTGGGTAGACAATCAGTGTGACTGAAGGTATGTGTGCAGAGCAGATTTGCAAGGTTAGATAGAATTAAGTATGCTTTCAGCTGAGCGAAGGGGGAAGTAACCCTAGGGATCAGTAGGAGTCTTGTCAAGTTCAGTACTTCAGAGTCTCCACCAGATTTAAAATAAAGGACTACCATAATGGCAACCAGCTGGGGCAATATTGGACATTTAGGGAGAGCTACAGAAAAATCTTTCTTCGATGTATACATATGTGTATGTATTCAGAGCGAAAGCATGCAAGAACAGTAATCATTAGTACACAGGAGGTTTTCTTTGAGGATGTGTTAAAATATCAGTTACAAAATACTCTTTGTGAAAGATGTGTCATAAATTGTACTCAGTGCAACCAAATCAAGTCCATGAAAGTTCTGAAAAGCTAGCAGTCGAAGGAGTGCATTCAGCTGCCAGGCCTAGGGCCTGCCCCACCCTGCTCACACCACAGGCTCCAAGCCCCAGCCCTCTGGTCTACAGGATGAGGGTGACAGCAGTGCTTTCTCTTGGAAAGACTTTCGGGAGTAAAGAAGTCAAGAGGCACGAAAGCTCCGGGAAGTGTCTTATCTCAGTGTCGATTACATGTTGATTATCTTCAGTTTTATTTCTGGTGTTAATGGATTGTTCTCCGAAATAAATAAATAAATAAAACTGAAATCTCTAGAAAAATCTGTCAGTCTAAGAAGTGAAACTCTTAAAGAAAAGATGCCCATCTTTTAAGTATATGCGCCTATTCATTTATTTCTATAACAATTAAAGCCACTCCAAAGTGAGGTAGGTAGGTGGAAGGTGAGTGCCTTCCCTGGAGAACCCCAGAGGGGCTTCTGTTGCCTATGAGAGTTGGGCTCTGTGTCTGATGAGGTCTCTTTATACAGAAAATCCCAGGAAGCTGAGATGGGCCTCCAAGCATGAGGACACTCCAAGAAAGGGAACTTGCTTCTCATTTCTTGGGACTGTTGTCTATGAAAGAGAGCAAGTGAGCATGTGCTAATTTCCAGCTATCAAAGAGTATGTAAGTGGGCATTTCCAAGCCTTGGCCACATTCTCCCTAGTGTTTTGAAGTGAGAGAGAATGCTGAGGTAAAAACATGGACAGAGCCATAAATGTAGGGTCCCTTCCATGGAGCAGGTTCACAGCGCACTCTTGACTGACTTGCTGAGTCCACTGAGGCAGCATATCTGCACACACAGCAGATGACGTGGAGTGAACTTACAGTTTTCAGGGGACAACAAGAGCAAAGGGTTCCTTGGGAGCCGGTCCCCTGAGAGCTTCCCAGGACAACTGGAGTCTCAAGTGTTCACATCCTAGCTGTGTCACAGCTGGGGAACCCCAAAAAGTGGTGCCCTGTGGGTGCTGGATCCTGATCTCCAGGATAAAGTATAGGAGGTCCCCACTTTTACCCGGAACTGGGACACAGCTCAGAGTATTTCAGCTGGCTCCTCCTAAGCTCAGGATGTTACATCTGCAGAACACGCTATGGTTGATCCTGAGAACTACACACGAGGAAATGAGAGGGATCATCATTAGGCCACTGGAGAACTGTCCTGTCCCCTGTCAAGTTTGACCTTTCCCTGGAAAGAAACAGGCTCAGGACAGCATCTTGTTAAGGATTTGGTTTACTACAATCAAAGGATGCAAATCAGAAAGAGCCAAAAGAAGAGACCCATGGACCAAAATCAAGACCGTTTCTTTTCTTTTTTTTTTTTTTTTTTATGGCCAGCTCAGCCTGCCCTGAGGGCAGGGCTGGCACAGCATGTGGTGCCGGGGATTGAACCGCAGTCCCTGCAGCTGCCCCAGCTTTCCTAAGCAGGTGCTTTAGACCAATGAGCCATCCTGCCGAGCCCCTCAAGACCGTTTCAGATGAGAATCTTCAAGCATCCCTAAATACAAGTGGCCTTCCAGCAATGACCTGTCAGGCATTGCCAACAAGGAATCCTCCTCCAAATTGTGGCCCCCAGAGTTTCTGTAAGGGCTTCATTCTTTGGACATGGTTGAGCTCTCTATTACTGAGCTCAACCTGTGGCCTTTGTTCTTTGAAGAGGCCACTGTTACCATGTGGCTAAAAAGCACAGTCCTCTCACTACATGGTATTTCTCGTATGGCCAGTCCTCTGCAAAGACTCTTGATATGGCTAGCCCTCCCCAAGCCATCTTCTGAAGCTAAACTATCGGATATGCAAAGGAAGACACTCCTGTTCCAAGAATTTGGAGGAACCGGAGACAGTCACCAGACCTTTCTTTAAACTGAGGCCAAATTCTTTATTACAAAACTATAAGCTTAAAAGATTCCAAAGATGTGAGAAAAAATAAAAGTGTGCTTAAAGTACCATTGTGTGATAATGTCATACAAGCATAATTCTTCAAACTTACCAATGAAAGGCACTTGTACCAGAAAGACCAGTCTCTGTCTCAGAATACACTACCTGACATCATGTCAACCAGTGAGCTCCTTTGAGGTGAGAACTGTGGCTTAATGGCATTTATGTTTTCCAAGACTAGCTTGAGCTTGGTACAACACACATGTGCAGATTGGAATCCAAGTGAGTGTTCATCACCAAGACAAAACTGTCACTGGGTTTCTCAGAAGAAATAAGATCTGGAACTTACGTTTCCTATTGGCCGCTAAACATAGGCCCCAGAGAGTTACCCTGGCCTAGTAGCAGAGCTGGTATGCTAGCAACCCTGTAGAATCCTTTGTTAGATGCTCAAGTGTTTTAAGAGCCCTGACTCTTTTCACGTAGTGAAAGCTTTGATTTAAAAGTTTGATGCAGCTGGGGAGATAGCTCGGTGGCCTAAGTGCCTGCCTGGCAAGTGCAAGGACCCATAACCACATGCTATGCTGACCCCAGAACTCCAGGTGCAGTGTACAAGCCCCAAAACCAAGTGTGGTGGTGCATGCCTGTAATCTCAGCACTGGGGAGGCTGAGACTGAAGCATTGCTATGATCTAGTTGAGTCCAAACTGCATAGTGAGGCCCCATATCAAACAAGTAAGTAAATAAGCACTTTTTAATTCAGAAGTTGTTCTCTTCCCTCAAATGAAAATGGATCTCGCATCCTTCAGCTTGCCTTGATCTATGACAGCTGGCTGGAGGCCACACAGTGGCCCATTCCAAGCTAGGCATGGTCATAATTCCCAGAATGCCCTGTGCCTGGATTGCTTCCTTAAGCTGCCATCCTTGAAGCTTTCACCCCCGAGGACTGGATTAAAAGAAATTGGAACTATGACTATTTTATGCCACAGGAGCCAGCAACCAGGGCGAGGCCATTATTTTTATTGGCTGTCCGCACTAAACATGTTGTGAGGTCCCTTCTTTTATATGTAAAGACAAATAAGACATTAAGCTATGAAATAAATATGGGGCAAAGCCACAGTTTCAATTCTTCCCTTGATGTTTACTGTAGTATAGTCTTTAAAGTATGAAATTCTTACTTCACCGGGACCCTAGGCTCATGCTTCATTGTTTGGGGGGTAAGCCAGTACCCTACTCAGCAAACGTTACCTTCACCTACCCCAGCACAGCCCACAAGGAGAAGGGACTGTCATACCCCACTGTGGGAAGGACAGCGTAGTCTTGGTCCTCAAGGAAGGACAGGGCCTGCTGGACTCTGCCTGGCAGGACAGAGGGGATTATTATCCGTCCCTCACACACTGCTCCAGCCTGAAGCTCCAAGTGTTCATGCCCCACGCTCTGCATATAGCCTCAGGATATGATCCTGCCAGGTTGGTACCCAGGTTCCCTGATGCCTGGGCCTCCTGAGCCCTGAGTTCTTTCTCTTCCCATCGTGGAAGACGATAACTCTCCTCACGTTATGTGGACTGCTGGTTATCCTTATTGTTTCTACTTAAATTGATTTGTGTTTATTCTTTGTTGGAATGATTCAAGACACATGCCTGTGGAAAGCTATAATTTTGAGACTCTAGCCATAAAGTAGGAGCCTAAATCTCTTGGGTGCCACCAAAGCTCAAAATTGAGCCCTGAAAACCAGAATAACAGCTTCAAGCAGAGTGAGTTCACTGAAAAGACCTCCCAGCAGCCTCTCCTTCCTGCTCTGCGGTGCTTCATGTCCAGAGATAGCAGGCAAACCTGGTGCACCAGCCTCTGTCCCCACCCATGGGCAGACTCACGGGTTACCACAAACGGGTTTCTGCCTCCTCCAATGTGAAACGCTATTGGCATCCCATGGTGCTCATAAAACAGGACAGCAGAGCTCTGGACAAACAATGAGCAGCAGGACTCTGGATCACACAAAGCATGCGAGCATTTTTCGGCAAAAGGAAATAGTTTTCACAGTTAAATAACAACAGGAAGAGGAAGAAATGAAAACCTGCCAGAAAGAAACAAAAAATGAAATCTCTAGCTGTGAGTTAAAAAGAAACGGAAAAGCAACAAGATGGAAGACGCAGACGACTCACTCCTTCACATAGTTCCCAGGGTGGGCTCACGGAGGAGTTTCGGAAGGAAGGAGCCTGATGTGTTCGTCATGATGGCGAGGCGGCCTGGGCTACGGCGCTGGAGGAGCAGATCTCCAGGGCTGCACTCACACCCCGTCGGTGCGGCCGGGAAGAATTAAAAGTCCCGAGAAATGCTTGGGTTTGGTTCCCTGTTCGGCCTTGTTGTCCTCACGTTCTTTTCCTTCCCAGCCTACCGGACATCAGCCGCTTGCGTGGGAGTTGCTGTAGCGACAGCCAGCGCTATCTCAGGTCTGCTCACCCAGAGACATAGCAGCGCTGTGGAGTGGATTTGTCCCCCAGTTCCCTGAAAGCAATCAGAAAGACCAGGCTGTGGGTCTTAACTGAAACTGTTCTTTCAGGGTCAAAGCTCAGAGACCACTAAAGCTCGTCCCTGCAGGTAGAGATGGAGCTGGAGCCCAGTGAGTTAAAAGGTGGGGGGCCAAGGCACCCTAGCTGGGCAGCCTTTCTGGCCAGAGGGCACTAGCCAGGCAGGAAGATGGGACTCAGGTGTTGGGAGCCCAGGCCAAGCCCTGAGCACTGAAGGGACCGCGGGAAGGGCAACATATGGGCTGCGTACCTGAAGAAAGTTTCTGCAAGGACTGAGGATGTAACCAGTCTGCCCAGAGGTCCCGTAGCCTCTCTCAGACCTGGCACACCTCTCCCAGTCCCGGGACCGTGTGGACCACACGGAGCCAGCACAGAATCAGACACCAGGGTGACGTCCCAAGCTGTTCTGTAAGCTGGAGGGCCATTCGTCCACACCATAAAGTTTGAGAACTCCTGGCTGGAAGGGACAGATACGAGAAGCAGCATGTTCTGATGAACTTAAGCAACCCAATAATGTGTCTTGCGGAAAACCTAGAGTGTTACAGTGCAGGAGAGACTTGTAAATTACCAGGCCCTGGCAGTCAGGGTGGCAAATGGGATGTAATAGAATGCACCAAGTGCACAAATCATATTTGAAGTGAAGAAAAAGAGTTGTGTTTTTTCCTGCACAGAGAGTCACACAGAGCTCTCTGTGTGTCAGTGGTGAAGTAGCGCAGGTGCACACAGAGGCAACACTGCCCAAGGCTGAGGGGCAGCGGCAGCAGGAGTGCTGGAGGAGGCGGTGGTCAGCGGTCAGCCCTGCCCGGCAGCGGCAGCTCCCTGACCGGGGCTGGAACACAGCGAACGCCCCAGTGACTGGCGGTCCGTGTACTCGGTGCTCAGCTCAGCTCCAGTTGGCTTAATAGCTACATATGGAGCCTCATGGGAAAATTAGAAATTGGAAATGGGACCCTCATGGGGGAACAAGGTGGAGAGCATTATGCAATGGAATTGTATGATGCTATCCATACGCAGACACTGTCCTAAAGGATGCCAAATACTGGGTCAGCCAGATGACTCAGCAGACTAAGGCACCTGCTTAGGGAGAACGCAGCAGCTGGGGTTTGATCCCTGGCATGGGGTGCTGGCCCTGCTTCGGGGCAGGCTGAGGCAGCGATTGAGAAAGGGCGTGGTAGTGCACACCTGTAATCCCAGCACTTGGGAGGCTGAAAACAGAAGGATCACTACCAGTCAGATCTATGTAGTGAGACCCTAGAGACCCTGTACTAAATAAAAAAAAAAAAAAGAATACTAAATATTAACGTGCATAGTAAAGAATTCATATGATAAATACCATGGGCAAACATTATAGTACCATGTAACATATATTAATAAATTACATGTGATTGTATGATAATATACATTTGAAATACTATATACTAAATGATTCTATGTCATCATTTATATTGAAGTACTAGATTCATGGTTTATTTAGGTAATTGAAGTATTAACAGAATATACTTCCCAGACATTAATGTATAGCAAGATTGAAGGGTTGAAGCTTGAAAGTTTTTGGTAAACTGATTCCAGGGAACTTCAGCCTTTGCCCTGTGTCAAATCCTCAGTGGTACCTACTCTGAGTCTAGCACTGCCTCTGTGACATGAACGACACCTCTTCACCTTGCTGTAGCTTTTCCCTTGAACCTTTCTTGTTGGAGATGAAACAACTTACATATTTACCACATTTGTCATTGTCTGAGCACTGGGATGGAGATCTATGGGACAAGGACTTTTGTTTGTTGATTATTAATGTCCTAACCCTTGAAAGTTCCCCTGGGATCAATGAATACTTGTAGAGTAAATGAATGAAGGAGAGTAACTCGTGTCATACAAGTGTCAAAAGAAAGCAGGGATTTTACTGAGATCTTCCTATTAACCAACATGACATTAAGCTGCTGGCACAGAGTGTGACTTAAAGAGTCAGGTGCATGTTGCTATTGCCCTCTTGCAGGAGGAAAACGAGAATTTTGCAATGTAAAACATCACCTCTGCTTTTTTTGTACAGAGCCCAATTGTAGCTATGGCTTGATCATAATCCCTATTTTTTGTTTCATTTGTGTTTATTTTTTTTTCATTTGTGTTAATTAGAATCAGAAAAATACCTTAAATTTGACAGTTTGCTAGTCAAAAATTGAAAGCCCATTGCTAGCTACAAATCCTCCCACCTCAGTGTGCAGGAGATCTAAAGGTTGAGCCTTTTCTGTGGCAGTGGGGAGATGTAAACATGCATGTTAACCAGCTCTTGTGCAAAGCATTTTTAAAAGCACTCCATCGCAGGTTGAGCCTTTTGAAGACTAGTTGGAACAACCCTTGAAAGAAATACATAATTTCAAGCTGGCATGACAAGAGAAACTGTCCGAAGCATGCCCAGCTTCTAGACGATAGCACATGGGTACAGTGGGTCCCAGGGGGAGAGCCATGCCAAGTAGCCCCTCTGCGGTGGGGGTTCAAGTCTTTCCTCTGATAGCAACAACAAGTCGCCCATCAGAACACTAATGTTCACCTGGAAAACTACTCTACTCCCACCCCCTGGGAATAGGAAGAAAGCAACAGGAGTGTAGGGAATCTTTATTTTTCTGAAACAAGTCATGCAGTAGACCAAGGCTAGAAAGCTCTCAGATTGTAATGTTGGCTACACGGCTCCTGAAAAGAGCCGGGCCTCCAGATCTGGTGCTGTTGTGACGAAGTGACCACAAAGGGATTAGACTGCTGCCAAGCCTGAGAATACAGCCTGCAGTTCACGAGAAAGCCACTCTGCAAACTCACTGGAATCTAACTGGGACCCACGGACCCGGGACCCAAAGGAAATTGTTAGTTCACAAGCCAAAGGTTACTGGCCAAGTGCTTAAACCCCACTGTAAGCGCTCCGCAGGGTTCCCCGGCTGGTTCTAACCTCTACCTTCAGGTGCCACGTGGCTGAGCCACTGCTATAGGAAAAGGAGCTGGGAAAATTGTTCATAGGTGAGTGCTGGGATTGCGGGCGTGCACCAGCAGAATTAAAATATTTAGCACTATTTTCTTTTCTCAGAGACAGAAAATCATCCTAGCTAATGGACACTAAACCAAACATGTCTAGTGGAGTTGGGGAACCTTATGTCTTACTTTTCATGAAGTCCCTACTTCTGGAAACTTTGACAGCCTCTGTAGTCCCCGTACGTGTGCATCCCATTTCTTGGCACAGTGGCCATCACTCCACCAAGCAGGTCTAGGACACAGGCCATAAAGGCATGAGGAGGAGGGAGGAGTCTCCAGAGAAGGCTTCAACTGACACATTCCCAAGCAAGTCACCCAGCCAGAGAAAGGCACCTGAGATGCTGCTTTTATTTGTTTTGCTTTGTTTCCTTTTTGTCCTCCAGTTTTTTTAAAGCAAAGCCCCCAAAAATAACAAAAACAAAAAATTTGAACTTCTATTCTGAAATCCTGTGGTTAGTTTCTCCTTGACATTTTTGTTGTCGTTGTTTTGTGGTTTAGGCTTCTTTATCTTTCTGTTGAGAGAGGGTCTCGCTGTGTAGTTGAGGGTAGCCTGCACTCCCTGGAACTTGAGCTAATCCTCCTGCCTCAGCCTTGTGAGTGCTGGGATTGTGGGTGTGCACCACCCAGTGCAGCTCCCTCCTGGGCAGTGTTTGAGTGTCCCCTGTGCACCATAAAGAAAGCCAAGTGCTCCACATGCTATACATCACTTCATTGCATTCGCCCAAAAGCCCTTTGGAATCGGTCCTCTTATTTTCTCCACGTTCCAGGTGAAGAAATAGACTTGTGGAGGCAGCGGGTCTCCACCTGGTTTCAAAGCAGAGTCTGCATGCTGGCCAGTTTGGGTTCAGTTATTTAGAGACAGATGTTTCCTTGAGGGTGTTTCATGAGCCAGGAAGCAAGTGTCCCCAAGTTTTCTGGCTATCAGCAGTACATCGGAGGATTAGCTCTCCAGGAATTGGCAGCCCAAGAGCATGGGAAGGACATCTGCCCAGCTGCTCCTGCCTCCTGTTCTAGTACCAGCTCGCGTGGCTCTGGGCCACGTCCCAATCCTCTCCTTCTCTCTGCCTCTCTAGATTTTGATCGGAGCCGTCATTGCCATGGGATCAGCCGACAGAGACGGCCGCCTACACCCAGGGGACGAGCTTGTCTATGTGGATGGGATCCCCGTGGCCGGCAAGACCCACCGTTACGTCATCGACCTCATGCACCACGCAGCCCGCAACGGGCAGGTGAACCTCACTGTGAGAAGAAAGGTGCTATGTGGAGGTTGGTACCTAGAGCCACAGCAGGGGCCCGGGGCCGAGTGGTGAGGTGCTTTGCTGAGAAGTGGGGAGGGTGCTGGGGAAAAGTTGCTGTTATATAGGAAAGAAACAACCAGATGTTCCCAAAATAACTATGATTTTGAAAGTACACTGCCATCCCACTAGTACAAAACTACAAACAGTCTGAGGCCTGAATTTCAAATGCAGCCATTAAAAATTTCTAACTAAGCCTGTGGCTAATTTAACACAGGTATGCTCTTTGCCCTTTGGTGGATGTAGCTATCAGAGGAAGATTATAATAATGGAAAGTATGCCTTTTGGAAATGCCTCTCATTGTGTTTACAAACAAAAAGCTATGGTATTTTGATACCATAATAAGGAAACCAGAATGGAAAATCAGCTTTCATTGTAAAGCATGATAAAAGGTAGCAATAAACAGTTACCATGCTTAGAAAAATACAGCAGCTCTCACTCTGAGAAAACACAATTCATATAGCTCCAAACTTATGAAACAGATGAATTGGGAAAAATTATTCCCTTTGCAACCATTTCCTTGGCTTCATAAAAGAATCCACTGAAGACATACTTTATAAGTCAGCCCACATATCCATAATGTAATCTAATTTTCTTTTCTTCACCACCTCATCCCCCCAAAAAAACTTTATGATTTTAAGCAATGTGCTTGTTATATACCCCATGCTGTCTCTGTAATCTGAACTCGGAAGGAGATGGGGTCACAGCCCTGCCCTGCTGAACCCATCAGAGTCCTGCGAACACACAAACAGCCTCTCCCTCCGTGTTCCTCTGCCACCTTCTGCCCAGCCTCCTGTGGGTATCTCTGCTTGGTCCCTTGCCCACCCTCATGCCGACTCATCAGTTCTAAAACTGGAGAGCCCTAGATAACCCAAGCTCCTTGTCTGAGGTTAGACCACTGAGGCTGGGGCACAGGCAACCTTCCCAAGAGTCCACGCGGAGTTCCCGACCCTGCAGAGATAGACTGTAGGCTCTGGGGCTTGAAGCTTAAGGCCAGTTGCAGCTGCCCTTCCCCGAGGTAGGCCCTGCTATTACCCTGACACATTCAAAAACTGAGCTTTCGTGGATGTCGGTCCCGACGTCAGGACCCGACGTCAGGATCACGTGTGCGCATGCGCACCACTCTGGAACCCAGAAGAGGGCCACCTGCTCATCAGAAGCTCTGAATGACTAGATTTATTCATTGAACTAAAAATCATTTTCTCCTTGAGTCTCTAGAAACTAGATTTGAGCAAGGGCAATCACTTACAAGCCAAGTCAGAAGAACCATCAGCCCTCTCCAGTAGAGACTGCTGCATAGCTGGTATAGGACGCAGATTTGGCTAAGAGACACCATTCGTCTCCTGGAGTCCATGGCGGGCACTTTACCCCAGGCAGGAAAGCACAGGGACATACACCTTAGCCTTGGCCAAGATGCCAACAGGGAGGCAGTGCTTGCTTGGCTGACATTTAACGCTCTCTCCCTGCAGAGTGATTTTTAATAGAAAGTTTGCTGCGCTATATGTTCTGTAACCTCAAGATAAATTAAAAAGATACCTGATTTATAAGAAAATATACTGCAAAGTGCAAAGCCAGTGCACCGGCATAATTTCATGCTCCCCTTGCCACCGACTGATTATGGCAAATTAAATTTTGCTCTAATCAACACAAGCGGTTGGAGGATATGTGCTGCACCGAGGTATTCTTGCGATCTGTGGGCCACGCGGCTTCCGCGACGACGTGCTTTCCCGTAGTTCTTACCAACTTTACTCTGCTCGGCTGCGGAGTGTGTTTCTGGTGCGTTTAAGTGTCGAAGCGTTCTGCAGTAAACTGCGTGCCCACACCAGCACAGCCTCCAGGACCGTTCGGCCCTCTCTTCCCCGAAAGCTTCAGCGGCATGAAAATGATCCGCTTCAGCCAAGGCCACTTGGAGAGCAAAGTAAAGGCCTAAAAGCAGAGTCCAGGAGACTGCGAAGGGCACGGGGATGAGGTTTTTTCCTGGCTGATGTCCCTCCCAAGTGAGAAGGGACAGCGACACGTGGATGGGGCTGTGGAGGAGCCTTTGCAAGGAGTACTGCTGCTGCCATGGCCGCCTCCGCTGCCGCTGCCGCTGCTGCTACTGCTGCTGCTGCTGCTGTTACTATGGTTACCACACTTTCCTGAACAAGGTCATGGGCGGCGGTACAAGCCTGGCTGGGGATGAGGTGTTGCAAAGCTGAAGCGAGTGATCAGTTGAGGCACAGATAGGTCAGAAGAGGGGAAGGGGAAACGTGATGGGATGAGGCTTTCCAGCGGGCCCTCACCCCCACACCCGCGGGTCCCCCACACCCAC
>PVJA010006407.1:41808-73451 GCA_004027025.1 Myocastor coypus
CCACCAGCTCTAGTACTTCCTTGGCATTTTCCCCCTAAGGATAGCAGAAGAGTAGCTTTAATTACTACACTAAAAGTATAAATATTTATATATTTGGTAGCTGAGCTTTGAGATGTTCAACCTAATGACACATTCTTTTGAATGTGTGCCACTGGTGCAAGGGAAGGTGTCTGAGGAATCCCTGAAGTGTGAATCTGAAATTGATGTGAAAGAAAGTTTCATGACTTAATCAAAACACATTGGAGTCAGTCTTAAAGCTCAACGTCTTTCTCTAACACCTAGGGAAAGCCTCATTCTTGGCATAATGCTGAGGAAAGGCAGGCTTCCTTGGCAGCTGTGTGCAGTCCTGATAACTTTATTTCGTCAGTGCTGAGTGACCCCTAGTCCTTTGTCACCCACCTAACTAAGGTGTCAAAATCCAGCAAGCCCCACCCAAGCCCTTGCAGGCTGGGAGACTGTGACAACTGCAGGGCCATTCTTGGGCTGCCTCTGCCCCACAAGGTCCTGCAAGGGACCAGTGCACACCACCAGGTGTCACACATCACCCACACGTGTGCCCCGCTGCCTCAGGCGTATGTCAAGGCAAGATGTGCCCATGTGCAGGGCTGATGTCCTTTGAAGGGCGATCCTGAGAAGGAGCTCCATCTCACTCAGAGGCAGGCAGGGTTCCCATCTACAGAATCCCTAGAGTTGTGGCACCCAGTGCCCAGTTTAGAAGGAAAAGAAAGGCTCAGTCCCTGTAGCCCTATGGGCTCCTTGTGCTCTGGGTAAATGAGTCAATACATGAGTAAATATGGTGCTTGTAAGGGGCACTAGGGTGTGACAAGGACTACGGTGACCTGCAAACCACACCCAGGCAAGGTGGCAGTTGGTTCCCAGCTCTGGATGAGTATTGTCGAACATTTCAGGAGAAACTGAAAATGCCTGTTACTGTAAAATTGCACGACTTGAGAACATCAGCAGTTAGTTTTAACAATGAGTAAGGAAAGCGCAGCCAGCCTGTACCAAGCAGAAGCAAGCCCCGAGGAGGAACCACGCTCTGGTCTCAGAGTCTTCCCTGACAGGCTTTGGGGACACTGCCAGCCTCCCAAAGGCAGATCCAGTCAGCTGCGGTGATTTCCAGGATTGCAGATGGACACAGAATGGAAATTTAATCTAAAAATGAGTTGCCTGACTTTAGTACTAAGTGACCAAATACTTGGGAGTCAGAAAAATGAATTGAGTATCCTGGAAATGAAGAATGTTTTTAAATGCATAGGGTATTTGGACACTCCTTGACATTTTGTTGTACTATTATGAAACAACCAGAAGGAGCTGGAAGACCGTGTCACTTGGATGCTGCGCCATGGAATAGAGAGATGGGACGCAGGTTCCACCCCTCAAGGCAATCACGGTACCAATTTTCAGGTGTCAGGCACCCAGCACAATGCCAGGATCAACTGGGAAGTTGTTTGAACTTCTTGACTTAAACTATACTCATTCTATAAAGATAAAGAACTTTCTTCTGGAGGTTAAAGGAGAAGTCCAAAAACAATGAAGAGCCACTCAAGCTGACTCAGCCCAGGCTTTCCCTTCTCTCTGGAGCGGGTGGCACGGCCACTCCCAGCCGTTTACCACAAAGACAGATAATTTTTCTTTGTTGCTGATTTACTGGTGACCATGGCTCTCAACCTCCTAAAATATGACAGCCAGAAAATGAGGTCTCTCTTGCCACAGCCCATGACATTTAGCTACTGATTTGGTCCAATAACTCAGGGAGATTTTCAATCTCATGTAGCAGCCTAATAACTGTTTGTTTTTCTTCTTCCAGGCTATCTGTAATCACTTTATTTCCAACTTGTACAAAGACGTGTGCTTCACTGACACAGTAGCATCCTGTCTCTGGATTTTGTTTCTCACAGGATGGATAAATCTTAGAGACAGAAATTTTAAATTCTGACTCTGAAAACAGAAAGTCTTAGACATTGACATCTTGTTTTTGCATGACTTTTGTACATTTCTTACAAATGAAAAGCATCCCTTTTGTTTACTAACACCTCTATTAATTAGAAAACAAGCAAATTTATCAAATAAGAAAAGCAATAAACTGCATCTGTTGCTCTGTAATTACAGACAAGAAATTAATATGTTTTTGTGAAGCCCTTTTCATTTTTCTACTTAATTAATTATTTTGCATTTCATTTCCTCCTTTAAAGTTTTTAACAGATGCAAGGCTAATTTCAAAATTGGAATATGAATAAACACAACTCCTTCTATGGACAGCAGTGTAACAGAACATGTCTTATAATTTTAGTTCTTTATCTCCAACCTTTTCATTTAGAATTATTATCAGCTTCCCATTACTGTAATAAATATCTGAGACAAGTCAATGTATAAAGAGGAAAGGTTTCTTTTGGCTCACAGTTTCAGAGGTCTCAGTTCATGGACCAGTGGTCCTGCTGTTGCTGGCATGGGGTGGCATGTCCTGCAGGAAAATGTGGGACAGCAGTGCCACTCATCTCTTGGCCAACAAGTGCAAGGGGGAACAGAGTCTGTGGACATATCCCCAGTGACCTGAAGATCTCCCACAAGACCCCTGCCACCAAACAGTTCATGGGCTGGGGCCCAAGCCAGTTACATGGCACCTTCTGGGGCCTTTGGGGGCCTACAGACCCACACTACCTCCAGCAGGCTGTAAGTTCAGCTGGGAAGCTGGGAGCCTCCTTTGCCGCCTCGGCTGATTAGTTCTGTCTTGCTCTGTGAAACACCCTGCTCTAAACAGAAGACATCAGAGAGACCCCAAAAGGAATCACTAATAGCCATCATCCCCTGCTTTGTTTTTGCACCTTTGAGTATGATACCTAAGTTTTAAGAAGGAAACAAAAAAGCCTTGCTTTTAATTAGAATGTTCAAGGTGCTCACTTCGGTTATTTTAATACAGTGCCAATACCTAAGTATTACATTAATATGACAAAATTCCTTCTGGATGACAGAGTAACTTTCACTTCAAAAACCAGTGTTATGGGCTGGGGAGGTAGCTCAGTGCTTTAAGCACCTGCCTGGCAAGCGCAAGATCCTAAATTTGGTCCCCAGTACCAAAAACAAAAACCAATGTTATGGTTTGTGTCTGGATGTCCCCCTAAAGTCTCATGCAGTCATGGGATAGGTTTCCAGAGTTTTTGATTGATTCATGATCCAGTGCTGGGATTATGGGCGCTACACCCGCTCCAAAGCAGGTGACCTGCATACAGTGCAAGGGAAGGAAGGAGGTTTGTCCTTTGCGCACCACCCTTTTTGTTCCTGCTGCTCTTAGTGCTTTCCACCACCATGAACTGCTGCCCTCTGCCATGTGCCACTCTGCCTTGGAGCCAGCCAAGTATGGCCTGAAACCTCCACTGTCAGCTAAGTAAACCTTTCCTTCCCTAATTTTGGACGTCTCAGCAATGAGAGTACGGTAACAAAGGCAACAGCTTCTCTTGGCTGCCAGCTTGGTATCATTCTGCCACATACACAGTCTTCCTTTCTGGTGCAGTGTTGGTTTGGACTGTAGTCAATAGATTAGCTTTTGTGCTGTGGACCATAAGTAAGCAAAAACCCCATTACCTCCATACAAATTCAAGATTTACACTTCTTTAGTCTGCTACCATTATTAGATTTGATCTTACAGTGAGAGCACTACTTTTTTAAATAAAAAAAAAATAACTTCATCATTTTGAAACCTTATTGAGATATGGTAGGCATACAGAAGCCCTGGAGATCCCTTGTAAGGAGTGTATTTCCCACACTACATGAAGTAAAGCAATACCTCTAAGCTATGACAATGTCACAAAGTAGAAGTATGACCTAAAAACCGTTGGAGGTCACTGTGTGTGGACGCGCTCAGTGTTGTCAACTGTGCCCATCTCTGTACACATCTCCAGCAACATCCCTCAAGGATCTTGAAACTTGATCCTAATTGCTGTACCAAATCTTTACCAGTCCTACTGGAAAAAGTCTTTCCCTGGGTGGGTCTTGGTTACATATTCCTTTTATAAGCTCTTCAAGTGATTTGTATGTACTGTACAGTTTAGGATTGTTTCCTTTGTGGTCAACTTTGGTCCATAGTAATGTGACTGAGATGCTAATTGCTAGGAGTTGGTCTCGTTCCTTGTTAGGATTTGCAGTCCTAACAAGAGCAAGAGTTGATGAGTAGCAACACAGAAGCTCATGTGGAGTTTTGCCTGTACTCTGGAGAAAGCATAGAATGGGGGCAAAAACAGGGGATAGAATGTCTGGTCATGCAACATTTCCAGTGATTTGCTTTGCAGGAGGAAAAAGAAGCCAGACAGCCAGCTAGGCATGTCCCTTACTGCCCCCTGGTACTTAGGAAGTCTCCACAAAGACCTTGGTTCAATACCCTCCTTCTTGTGTATGATATGTCTTCCAGGGGAGCCCTGCCCAGAGAATGGGAGGAGTCCAGGCTCCATATCAACCCACCACAGCTCTCCACGCAGTGACTATGCGACCTACACCAACAGCAACCACGCTGCGCCCAGCAGCAATGCCTCTCCTCCCGAGGGCTTCGCCTCCCACAGCCTGCAGACCAGCGATGTGGTCATTCACCGCAAGGAGAACGAAGGCTTCGGCTTTGTCATCATCAGCTCCCTGAACAGGCCTGAGTCTGGGTCCACTATAAGTGAGTGACAGCTTCCCCTGCGTTCTGTCGAGGGTCTTTTCTTTAGTGTTCTCACATGAGGGATAGCAGACAAACAAACCAGAGGATGTTGGTAGACATGCTGAGAAACTCAGCACTCGCAGACTCTGGGCACAGAGGGACCTAAACTCTCCCTAGTGCTGAAGTAGCCACGTGATGCTGACCTTTGGCTCAGGAAGAGTGCAAGGCCACAACTACTCCTCCTCCAACCCCTGACCACTGACAAAGCTTTGTATTCACGTGTAAGATGGGAGGCAAATCGAAGAGCATCATGGTAGTGGTGTTGTAAAAGCAGGGTGTGTTGGCCCTGTCGATGGGCCACTCAGGGAAAGCTCTCTTTGGATTCAGTCAAAGGAAACTCCACCCACAGAGGTCTGGGCGGAAGTGGCGCAGGCAGGCATCACATGGGAAGAGCTTTCTTCCTTCAGGAAATACACAGAAATCCAGAGTGGCAGTGGTGTCACAAACAAGGGAGATAATTGTCACATCAAGACAAAGAATTGGGTGGGAGCCCTGGTGTGTTCTAGGTGAAAGGCATGGGAATCATTAAAAGCATTCAGGCCGTGAACGGAAATAGGTGTATTTTTCTTTTGACAGGCAGCTGCTTGTAAGGAGCAAAACCAGGGTGGTAGTGTGGCTCAGGTTAGGAGAGATAATGGAAGAATAAGGTGCAGTGTAGCCAGTGGCCAGAGGTACTCGAGATGACTAGGGCAGAGCAGTGGAGGAGGCAGAGCGGGTGCACTTAGCCTCAGGTTCTGTGAGTCTCCACAGCAGGTGGCGGAGGCTGCTCCATTTGGGCATCTACGCACTCTCGGCCTCCTTGCTTGCTTCCTTCTCTGCAGCTGTGTCGCAGAATTCACTCGGCAGCCAGCAAGTGGTGGTGCAGAAAGAGAGACAGGATGCTTTGCCATTTTTTTTTTTCATGGTGAAATAACTTAGCCCCAAGTTTTGTGATGGAAGCCCTAGAACAGAGGCAAGCAATAAAAGAAAATATAATCATTGTACCCATGTTGTAATCTAAAGTATTAAAAATTGTGGTAGTTTCCAGTGTTTACAGAATGAGTATCCTCAGTTTGCTCAATGAATTAAGTTACTGGGAATCATGCAAACTTTATACCATGATGTTAATATTATCATAAAACTAGAGCTGTCTGGAGAGAATTGCCCTGCTTAGCTTGAGCCCGGGCAAATTCATGAGTGAAAACTACACAGGTGCTGAACTTTAGCAACCAGGTGCAGAAGCTAAATTAGACACATCTGGAAGCACAATTTCATTTCTCTTTTTCTTCATAATAAGCTGAAGGAATAAATCAGATCTTTAAGCATAGACTCAAAGCAGGATTCCGTCAGTAGGATGGATTCACCAAGATTAACAGGGCACAAGACTACAGATTTTCATGAATTATATAAATAGCCTTCCAATGATTTACACTCAGAGATAGCACTCACAGAGTGCTTTTGTAGCTATTCCAGGCATTCAACTTGTCTATGGGGGTAGGATACCTGGAGGACAAGAATAAAAATGAAAACTATACTACCGCAATGAAAACATTAGCTATGAGTTTAAGGGTGCAGCTTTATTTAAAACGTGCTGGCTTTCTTTCCAAATGTATAAAGGAGTGTGTGTGTGCATGTGTGTGTGTGTGTGTGTGTGTGTGTGTGTGTGTGCTTTTTCTATTGCAAATCCCTGCATAAATAGATTTGGGAAACAGCAGGTGATACTACTTACAATTAGGATGTGAATTTTTCTCCCTACCAAGTGACATCACCCTGACCTCCAAAAAATTATAACTACTTTCACAATAATGTTATTTCCCTAAAAGTGCTTTCTCCCGGGAGAGTACAAATGTATTCTATTAGTTCATTATACCTCATGACTTCTTTTTTTTTTTTTTTTTTTTTTTTTTTTTTTTTTTTTTTTTTTTTTTTTTTTTTTTTTTTTTTTTTTTTTCACTTTTATTTCTTTTTATTTTAAGGCACTGGGAGCGCAGGTTGTCCCATGCTCTATAGCAAAAGGAGCAATTATTCTGATTGCTCATTGCTTTACAGCATATAATTTGTAGCACGTGCCTAAAAGGTTTCTGGAACCAATGCTCTTTCCGACTTAACTTCTGTAATGATTTTGATCTCTAATTTGGAAGAAAAAATGCTAAAAAGCCTCATGAATAGTAAAGAGCTATCCTTGGGCCTCACCTCCATGGTCAAAATAACCAGAGTTCCTGGGCCCTGTGAGACTGACACCGGACAGTGCTACCAGGTGGTCAGGATCCTCGCTCTTTCCCACAGCTCACATGATTTCACATCTTGCCTTGGCCCATGGGTCATTGCTATGGTCACTGTCTGATTAGTTTGTTGTGCCTCCTGCCTCTCAGAAGCTTTTTCATGGTGACCCAGGGCCACTGCACCTCTGACAGAGACACCTACATTCTATGTAGATGGCATCTCGTTCACCGGAAATTGTACGACCTCCTTGGGCCTCCACTGGCTTGGTGGTATAATTATTTTCATGTTTATGTTGCAAGACTGTGGCAAAGGTAATAGAATCAGTGCATGAGGGACTTAGAAAAGTGCTGGCTTGAAGTAAGAATGCAACGTGTCCAAGCTACTGTCTAGGCCACCAACACTGCCTGGAGTCTCATCCAGTGCCCCAGCTCACATTTTCTGGGTGGCAGAGAGTTCACACTGCCAGGCAGCCATTGGTCAGAGACCCCTACTCTTCCGGGGCAGCTAAATCTGGGGAAGATGGGCATGTCTCAGAGGGCCAGTACCCGTGCACTGCGCAGACCTGCGGGCAGTGGATCTTTTCCACCCCAGACCACCTGCAGGCAGGGTCAGCAGTGCATACTCAGGGCCACACGACTCAGCGGTGAAGCTAGTAAACTAGGAAGGTCATGGAAAGCACCGACATTCAGGCTGGAAGCGCTGCCCGTTAGCATCTCCCTGCAACCATGATAGCATTACTGAACATATTTGGAGCAGAGAGAGAAAATGGAGAAACCAAGGGCAACTTCCCCTCCCTTTGACTAGAGAGTCCTGCCATGGCTTCTTTAGCCAGAATAAATTTGCCAGGGATGAGAGCTGACAGCTAAATGGAATCTTGTGGTGTGGCTGCTGGCTTGCTCCTGGGCAATAGCCTTTAAATTGCACACTTTACCAGAGGCCCCACATGTTCCTTTTCAAGATATTGCTTATCCCATAAGTAAAGGAGAAATTGTGTGTCTATTACATGATATGATATAGGAGCAAATGCCTGCTTCCAAGGCCCTGAAGGCCAATCACCACTTGGACTGAGGCAGAACTCCTTGAAGCCTTCAATTCGGAGTGCAACAGTATCCTTCACTGTCTAACGTGAGAACAGAACAGCTTTCTGAGCATTTGTATACCATTAGCCAAAGTACTAAGTATTTTCTCAAACCTTACAGTTGAACCCAAGGGAACACCAGTTGTTTTCCACACCACAGCCTAAGATCAGAATGAGCCATAACAGGTAATTCCGTTTCAAATTGTTACAGAGATTTGAACAAACTCATATACGTCAATGTGTCCATCAGCCTTGCATCACCATGCCAGAATGCCTGCACAAGGCAAGAGAGATTTAGTTTTGGCTCACAGTTGCAGAGGTTTCAGTGCATTGCTGGGTCGGTGCCATTGTTTTGTGGAAGGTAAAACATCATGGTGGAAGTACAGAGCCCCAGAAACCAGCTCACCTAAGGCAACTCAGAATGAAAGACAGGAAGAGCAGGGGCTGGAGTCCCACTGTTCCTGCAAGACCATAACCTAGGGACCTGACTTCCTCCCAGGAGGTCCCACCTCTTAAAGGCTCCACTACCTCCCAAGAGAGCCATAGCCTGGTAGCCCAGTCTTGAGCACATGTGCCTTTAAAAGGCATCTATGGTCTAGCCCATAATAACAGATGATCGATGCCATGTCTTGAGCACATGTGCCTTTAAAAGGCATCTATGGTCTAACCCATAATAACAGATGATCGATGCCATGTTACTGGATTGATCAACCTAGGAAAAATGGAAATGATTTTCAGAGCTTCTCAGAACCAGTGACTTTGATATATTTGTGAGGTTCTAGTCACTTCCTGTTGTCATGCTTACTGAAGGCCATGCACAAAGGCTCCAGGTGACTCGAACAGCCTTTTGTCTCCGAGTGAATCAGACGCCCTCCTGGCTGTGTGCAGTGGGGTTGATAAAATGGTCTTTGGACCTCTTCAACTTAGTGCCTGAGTCCTGACATCCAAGGTTTATTGCAGAGCTGCAATCTGCTCTTAGAGGCGCTTCCTCCTCTCCCATTAAACTTCCAGAAGGACTGTAACACAAGTGGTGAAATTAAAAAAAAAAAAAAAAAAGCCTCAGCTTCCACCTTTTCAGTAATTTGTCAGGGCATTTCCATTGAAGTTTGTGAGCTCAGCATCCTCACAAGCAGCTTGGGCATTGGTAGTGGAGACAGATGAGCAGGGAATCTCTAGACTTGCATGTAGGCCCATACCAAGCTGTGCGCTAGGACAGGTTCAATAGTAGGGAGAAGGCACCACAGCCCTGCTTCCACCCTGGGAGTTTACCTGCAGTGTTGCTTCGATTGTCTGTCTTAGCTGCAAGTGCCGCGCTGGCCAGCAGGCTGCTGACTTCTCATCAGTCGTGTGGCTCCACACCATGCCTAAACTCTTTCTTTCTATGCGCGCTTTCTCTGGCACAGGTGGAGTTCGACTTCAGCCATTATTGGCTTTCCCAAGGGCCATGTAATGTTGTGTTCAGGTAGAAAGATAATGAGCTTAGGTAAAAAGCCCCGGTAAACTTCTCACAGTGTCTTTGATGGTATCTGTAAGCAGTGGAGTTTAAAAGGTATTCTAGAAATTCAGAAACTTATCTAGAGGCCTTTGGTGACATTTTTAAGCATGATTCCTTAAAGTGGATGAACTAGAGGCAAATAATAGTGTAGTAGCTTGGGTTTTTTCCCACCAACCATGTAGTCACTGATGAGTCACATGACTTAGGAGAGGCACAAGTAAAACAAAAGGCCAGGGACATTTAACTAAGTGGCCACACCCATTCCTCACCTCTGCTCATCCACTATGATGTCTTCTTGTATCCCAGCTCATTGATGTGGAAGGAGAGATCATCTTTATGGCCTTTCAGCCTTAAATTATAGTATACCACGAACCAACATGGAAAGTAAGGTATATGGTTGTTCCCCGCCCCCATGTGTAAAATCTTGGGAACGTTAGAAGCCTGCACCATATTTTTCATTGGTAGCAGCTATCTATCATTTTAACTTTTGCTGCTGTCATCTTCGATTATGTGTTGAAAGAGGCTCCTAACACTTTGGAGTTATCTCTTCCTCTCAGCTTCTTTCACGAAATAATCTGAAGTAAGCACTTAGCTACAGGAAGCCAGCTCCTCTCTTACGACCGTGGAAGGCAGGCTTTCCTGCCTGCCTTTTCCACTGTGTGGACCATCTGTAGACTGACGGCATCCCTGTGATGCACTGAGGTAAGACACACCAGGCTACTGAAGGCAAAAAGGCCACACAGGAGGCTCTGTCACTCCCCCTCATCCCTCTGCTGGCCATCGCCAGCTGTCCTGGGACACCTGCCACCTTCCATGTTACACTGCTTTCAATGGCACCATGGCTACAAAGCTTTGCCCGAAATCCAAGCCTCTAAATGGCAACCAGTAAGCACTTCATCTTATGTTTCACTGGTTAGGGTTGTCACAGTGGAGATTCTCCAAGACACTGATCACTGATAACCTAAAAGGCATAGGCAATGGGTGCAGCTGGCCCTAATCCTGCACCTCCACCTGCCCTAAGATGTTGTCAACCTGAACCTTCAGGGTTCCTTCACCAAAAGTCCCTGCTAGAAATGAACCTAACTCGCACCCAAGCAGCCCAGCATAGGAATTCAAAAGCAAGTCAATTTCCTTTTCCATTCTTCATTAGTTTGCAAATGGAAGTTTCCTTGGTGACTTCCTCGCCATCTTTCCAGCACGTAGTGTCCCCTCCTTCCTTGAATGACTTGCTGCTGCAGGCTCCTTTACCAGCTTTGAGTCTCACTACACTGACACTAACTCACTCCAGAGGCAAACTGCCGTCCACCATGTTGTTAATGGCAGGACTGTAATATCAAAATAAAGTGGCATAGATCCTGTACCTACAATACCTGCTATCCCCACATACCTAAGCAAATATCTTTGTAACCCTTTAAAAACCTACATTTGTTTACAAAACAGATAAGATTGCATTCATTGCTCTGATGTGTCTATGTTTTAAGTTTTAAAGAATCTTTTCAGATTTTCACATTTCTTAGCGGGACCATCTGTTCATGAGGTAGTTGGGGGCAAGGGTAACAGTGGAGTCTCCTTGTCAGTGACACAGAGTACATCATGGGGGACAGAGCTTTCTTGGGTTTTGTGGGGGAGGGGGAGGAGGGCTGGTATTGAACCCAAGGCTTTTACACTGAGCTATAGCCCCACTTTTTCTGTTTTTGGGACAGAGTCTCTGTAAGTTAGGTGGGCAGGGTCTGAAATCACAACCCTGCCACAGCCTCCCAGAGTGCTGGGATCGAAACTCACTGGACAATAAACTTCTACTCAAGACCCTAAATAATCTGGGCCCAACTGCACTTTAGCAACAGTACCTTGCCAGCTTCATCTCATCCAACCAGGACCCCTTCCTTCCCTGTGCCACACTCTGTTTTACCAGCTCCACTTGGAATGCCTCCTCTCATCCAGTAATAGCTGTCACCAGAGCTCCTCCCACCCAGCCCCTGTGCTAGGAGGCTTCCAGCAACCCAGTGAGGCAGAGACCATTGCCCAAACAGCCTACATCTTTCACAAATCAGCTCAGAAATCTCATCTTTCAATAGAACTTTGCCTGAACCTGAACTTGTTTCCTTCCAATGTTTCCTTTCATCTCAACTTGCACAGACATTCGTACCTGTCAACTTAGTTACTGTTGACGGCTCCAAGGTCCCCTTCTGTTGCCGTGTCTTTTATAACTACATTGTTCCTTTATTTTTCATGCGCTCAGGTTTTGTTCTGCCTTAAAGACTGTCAGTTCCTTAAGGACAAGAAGCAACAGCATTTCTCTGTATCCCCCAGTTGCTGACAGCATCCTTTTTGAGGGTCTTGTGGAGCATATATGAAGGACATAGTCCTTCTCTTATCCAAAGTGAAGCTGTAGGTGTGTTCCATCCACATCTAGGATGCTCCTAGGCCAAGCTAAGGCAGCCAGAAGTAAGGGATTGCATAGGGAAGGAATGATGTTCACACTGGTCCCTGCTCAGTGTGAGAAACTGTGCTATAATAAAGTGACGCCAGAGTACCATCCCAGAATACAGATTTCACATCAGGTCTTCCCAGCCTGAGTAAATGGCTCAGTCACAGGCCCAGGGCTGGTAAAGTCTCAGATGAGAGAGCACCCAAGGACACAGAGGCAGGAGCAATCTCTGCAGCTTCTCCAAATCCAAGCATCTGAGTTGTAAAGCAGTCGCAGGGGCTCTGTGAGGCTTCTTGCCCCAGCACCCCTGCTCCTGGTCGCCATTCATCTGTGTGGCAGCCTCAGCATGACCCCTTCATCGCACACAGGAGCGTTTGGACAGTGCCCCAAGCTCCTTAGGAAAAAAATATTACTTCAGATTATTTATTCATCTCACGGTCCTCATTAGCAAAGCAACCCAGTTCTGTTCCAAGTGAACAACTTCTGAATCACATTAGTACTTTACAGGATCACACCCAGCTAAAACCAAGATGAATAGGATCTATTGACTCCATTTCATCTTTTCAAGCCTGAACACGACTAGTTTTGTTCCCAGATTAAAACTTGGTTGCCTAGGTCCTACTGGTAAATAAACAGGCAAGCAAAGCTTTTGCATCACCCTCCAAGTACTCTGATATCTGAGCTCTGGGGCATTCATTACCTGAAATGGAAGCATGAACACAAATGTCTCACTCTCTTGGAATGAACCAATTCAAAGAACGTTTACAGAAAAAGTCTGCAGAAGAAGCACTGTAGCTCTCCAAAATTCTCAAGATGAGAAGCAGTGCCACCGTCAAAAATCCTCTTGCGTGCTCATGGTGATTTTTTTTTTTAATTCTAGACTCCTTGTTCTTATTGTTGGAATGGAACTCACATGTCCTAAGTTTCTCCCCCTGGGGAACCATTTTTAGGAGGGCTTTTACAATTGTGTTCAAAGCCTCTCTCCAGGGAGCAGCAAGATGTGTCTTCTTGTCTTCAGCTATTCATTTTTCTTGAAAGCTCATAAATGGGTGACCCATGGCTTTGTCCTCTGGGATCAAGTCTTCTCACAGGTTGTTGTCCACTAGAGGCTTATGGAGCTTACAACAGAGAAAAGGCCTAGAAGATCACCTTCTACTAGTAGGAGATCCCCCTATATGCCCCTGGGGTTCAACCCACGTCACACCCTGCAACCCATTTTTGCAAAAAAATGCTTCTCTTCACATTGTATTCAGGGGCTTCTGTTGTAGTATATCTCTGTGGTTTTCTTTTTCTCCTTTCTTCCTAAAAATTGGCCACAGGAAAGGGTCATCGTCAATCAAGCTGGTTCCAAATGCGGAACCATTTTCCAAAAGCATGTTGCTGAGTGAAAACAGTACTGTTATTTACCACCATTGTTCAACTGCATTGAAAGAGGGGTTCAGGGATGACTTTTCCATTATCAGTAGAATGAATACCATTTCTTTCTGAGGTTCACTGTTCACCAAGGACTGGCGATTACCTCCACTAAAACCCTACTACGCCCTATCCTAGTAAAAGCTCTTTTCACTTGTGGACTTTCGCACCCAACATTTTGCTGTCTATGCTCTATTTGTTCCCAATCACACAATTCTCACACTTGACTGTAGCTATTTCTACAGATTAACCAGTCATCCTTCTCTGGGTGATCAAGTCAGATGCCCAAAAACACATGAGGTTCACAAAGCACCAGGAAAATATAAACGGGACAGTAGAGTGCACCTCTGGCATTTTCATTTTCCAATCTGACCTCTCCCAGGTCTTATTTCTCTAAGCCAAGCTGGGGGGTTGTTACAAAAAGATGTTGCACAGATGTTGGGTACCTGATGAACCCATCTGCTTTCAGAGGTGAAGTACCCAAAACCTTCTGTTCTAAGGCTATTCATTATAAAGATGTATATTTATGAGTTCATCATGACAGTAGGGTCTTCCAGAAAACAAGGGAGAGCACATGTTGTGAAAGGATTTGCCCCTACGGTTTTCTGGCACTGAGCGATTACAATAATGCAAGATAGAAGAGAAATGTTTCAACACAGAAATCTTCATTTGAAGGTTTATTAGCCTTGCTAGATGGACAGGAAGATGAAAAATAGTCACCTTCCTGTAGGCCATTGACAAAATTGAAATACAATAAAACCTGGATGCCCAATTAGCTTCGGATATTGCTGCCTCCTGGGGTAGGGCACATTCAGCTCTAACCAGCGCGTGTGATGCGAGCTGTGCAAAAGTCTCCAGGTGCCTCCATTCCGTCCATCTCTTGAGAGATACACAGCTGTATCTGTCACTCTTCAAACACTAAGGCAAGCATTGCCCAAACATGCTTTGCAAAGAACAAATGAATATACAGTGCTCTCCCTCACCTCTGCTAATGCCTCCCTTGTGGTTCAAGGCCAGCACCCCGCAGCAGAGCCTCCAGCAATGGTGGAAAGAAACACTTCACTCACCACTACACAGCTCCCTAGCCAAGAGCCACATGTGGCTGTGGAACCTGGGAAAGGAGGCCAGTGTGAAGGAGGAATCCGCATTGTAACCCTCTTTCATTTCAATCACTTCTATGTCTGTGTGTGGCCAGGGGCCACCATGTTGGACTGCCCAGTTCTAGGACACAGTGTGGCCTTTGCCTCCCTCCCTCCTGCCGGGTCCCAACCTCCCATGTGTGACTGTCATGCCTCCTCTTGGCCATTTCTTGCTACCTGGAAAAACTATGTTTGTCATCAGAACTCAGGCTCGACAGCATTTCCTACCTGAAGGCTGGCAGATCCTAACATCAGTTACTTGTACTCTTCTCTATCTTCACACCAAACCTCTCTATCTCTCCTGCTTTCTCATGGACCTCACTGCTAGGGTCTGATTCCAACATGGCAAAGCACACCCCTTCTCACCTGTAGTCTGAGTTTTGACAAAAACGTTCATTTACTGTCAGTCACCCTGGCAACGATGAAGTCTTCACGCCAGCGCGGGCCACTGCTGTTTTGTTTTTGTTCTGTGGTTTTGGCTTTTCCTACACAAACCGATTACAGTGTATGCCCCCTTTTAGGTCTGACTTCTTCCAGCTTGTCTAATGCACTTTGGACCTCAGTGTGTTGTCCCTGGGCTCCTTAGCTGGTGTCTTAGCTGCTTTCTCACAGCTGGAGCGACACACCCACCTCCCACACACGGGAGGAGCAGGGGGCTGCTGGGACTCACAGCTTGCAGAGCTTCTGAACAGAGGCAGGGCGGAAGCGCACAAGAGAAATGGTTCATAGCATGGCGGCAGGAGGCAGAGCATTACCGAGAGAAGAGGGAGGGAGACAGGCCTCATGGGCCGCTGCCCCAGGGCCGCCTCCCAGCACCACACCCAGCTGTAAACCCCTCAGTGCGCTGAGCCAGGTGGTGTAGTCACCTCCCAGGGCCCCACCAGGGCCACACGAGGTTTTCAGGGCGCGTCGAGATATAAGCCATAACATCAGGCTCCTTCCTAATCGCTTGATTACATTCCATGGCACGGACACACCGTGGTTTGCTTCTCTATCACCTCACTGAGAGGAGCGTGGGTTGTTTCTTCTTTTGAGGGACTACGGTATCGGCTTTAAACCTTTTCATACACGTCATTGTGTGAAAACAAGCTTTGTGGGAGAAAATACTGTGTGGAAATATTTCATGTAATAAATACTGAGGAGTGGGGTTCCCGATTTACATGGTGCCAGCTTCCAAAGTGGCTCTACCCCGTTACGGTTGTGGCTTCGGGAGACCGCAGCTTCCATCCTTGGAAATAATATTATTTGCAAGATTTTTGTGCTTTTTTTATGATTTGTTTTTGCCATTGCAGTACATCTATCATGGTATGTCATTTTATTTTAATTTGCATTTTCCCCTAAACACTAATAGTGACATTGGAAGTCTTTTCACGTGCTGTATATCATTTATGTGCCTGCTTTGGTGATTGGTCGTTTTACTTTTAGTCTTATTTTCCCAGCAAGTATAATTGCAATTTCACTGTGTACATTTTGAGGCTTCTCAATCTTGCTTTTGCCATTCCTTATTAATTTCTCATAGTAGAGTAATAAAAGCCATTTTATGATGGTAGTCTCAAGTAAAAGGTTTGTGAAAATAGGGAGTACTATCAACCATTACTTAAAATACATTATAGTATAAACTATTACTTAATAAAGTAAAATCACATAGTTAATTCCTGAAAAGACAAGGGGTGAAAAACACATACAAGCAAAAATGCAAGTGAAATTAAGGGGTGCAATGCTCAGGAAAATCAGGAGAAGAAAGAAAGACCACATGCAAGGCCAGGCTCGCTTCCCAAGCAAAGAAGCTGACATCACTTATTTGGCCATTCAGAGGTCGTGCTGCAAGTTGTATGTTTGTTTGTTTGTTTGTTTGTTTTGCAAGACTGGGGTTCAAACTCACAGCCTTGCACTTGGCAGTCAGGCACTTGTATTTAAAGTTAATATATGATCAAGATTTTCTAGCTCCTGAGCACCTAGCTCAGGGGCCTTTTCATATTTGGTTTCATCCAGTCATGCAAAATTGCATTATTTCAAGTTCAAGCATGTTATACCCTGTCAGTGGAACTTTGGCTTCTGTGAGAAACTGAAGAGCCAATAAATATTCATGTAATCTCCAGGATAACATATTGAAAAGGACAGCTGGCTCAGGAGGGATCATTTGCCTGGGTTAGTATCTGTTTCCATTTTACATTAAGAAAATATTGCAAGAAGTTATTATCTGCCTCAGGGCTGAGGGAATACAATGGAAGGCCGATGGCACCCCTGATTGCTTTTGACATTTACCTATTGTAACAGGGAAGCTGTGTGAAGATAGCCAAGTGGCTTTTTATAAAACACAAGTTCTGAGGCTATAAAAAGAAAAAGGAGATGGCAGAGACAGAGCACACCGGCTCCATCAGAATGAGAAACATGGCTTGCCGGCTACACCTGCTTGTAACTATAAACTCTTCTACCAGGCCTGCTGAGAAGTGACTCAGAGCCAGAGGTGCTGAGGTCTTTTGGTGCTTCATCACCTCAAAAGGCAAGCCAGAGACGAAGAAGGGAGAATGTGTGGTTTTAGTGAACCTCTTTCACCCTAAGCCATGGCTTGAAGAACTGTAATTTGATGATAGTTTCTAAGCACTTGGTATCAGTTATTCTTCATAGCTTCATTTTTCTAACCTATACCAGACAATAGGATTTTTAATTTAAGTGCATAAATTATGTTATGATATTTTCTCAAAGATATTCTAACTCTCCAAATGGGACGCTGAAATATTGTTTGCAAACAACTGATTTAAGTTTGAGGGGAGAAATTCCAATTTTTACTTGGTGATGGTAAAATAATAACATTCTTAATCTCTTCCCATAGCAGAAGCCCCAGTAAACTGACAATAAGTGAATGAGAAGAAACAATTGAGCAGGTGTGGGAAAAGGGTGTAAAAGGGAAAATATCATAGTAATCCATTGAGCCAGGCAGAGCCAGTGAGAGCCATGAACACCACAGCTCCTCTCTTTTCTTTAGAAACTCAGATAAACTTAAAACATAAAAAACTCAAAACTGAAAGCAATACAACCATGGCCACCAAGTGTGACATTCTTACTTTTAAAATAGAAGGTCTGGCTATATAGCTCAGTGGATTAAAGTAAGCAGGTGCAGGGGGCAGGGGTTCGATCCCTGGGCCTGCTAAGCCAAGCCTTGCCCCTGGGGTGTGCTGAGGTGGCAATAGAGACTGGGTGGGTGGCACACACCTGCCATCCCAGCTCTTGGGAGGCTGGAAACAAGCAGATCACTCCAAGTCCAACCTAGTAGTGAGACCCTGACCAGCCTATAGGCCCTTCCCTAAAAAAATATATAGAAAAAAATAAATAAACGAAATAGAAAAATAATCAGATAAACAACAATAAAATCAGAAGAAATGAAGGCATTTAGTGGAACAAAGATTTCCCCAGATCTTCTGTTTAATCCTCATAGATGTCAAAAGGGTTTACTTGGGTCCAGGTGCTTTGCCCTTCAGAAACCCCCATGTGGGACCCCTGAATCCCAATGTGATGCATCTGGAAGTGGGCATCTGGGAAGGAAATAATTGTAGACTAATGGATGAGGATGGAGTCCCCGTGATGGGCTTCCTGCCTCATCAGATGAAACGGCCACAATTCGCTCTCCCTAGTACACAAAGATCCGGCAAGAAGGGAGCAACCCCAGTGCTGCCCATGCAGCTGCAAGGCAGTGTGGCACGGTAATGAACAGAAATGTACTGCCTCGGTTATGGAAGCAGGGACATCCTACATCCGGGGACCAGCATCTAGTGAGAGCCTTCTCACTGTGGCCGAAAGCAGAAAGGATAAGTGAAGGTCAGACTCATCCTTTTATAGGGACGCCAGTTCCACCTGTGAGAGCTGAACCCCAGGACGTAATCATCTCTCAAAGGTCCCACCTCTTAATATCATTACCATGACAGTTGCAGCTCAACAAGAATTGTGCAAGGAATAAATACAGAAACACAGCAGCGGCCATCTGTAAACCAGGAAAAAGGCTGCGGAAGGCCACCAACCATGCTGGCACTGATCTCCAGCTCCCAGAACTGCCAGCTGTGTTTGTTGCTTAAGCCACATATTCTAGGGGACAGTATTATTGCAGATACTAGCTAAGAAAACAATATATCCATGCAGAAACAGAGAAAATCATTTTCAAAAGAATAATGATTGGGCCAGGGAGATAGCTCAGTGGCATAACTGCATCCAGTCTTGATTGTTATCTCAGCAAGCCCTGGAAAATCAGTGTTTAATCTAAAATTTTATTTTATATAATCCAGAGTTCTGAAGAATTCAGTCAAATGAGAGAAAAATTAGAAATTTTTAAACATTAAAGACTTTTAAAAAAGCTTATTTTCCTTCATGTGCTGTTTCTTAGAAAGCTATGGCAGTAGCCGGGCGTGGTGGCACACGCCTGTAATCCCAGCACTTGGGAGGCTGAGGCAGGAGGATTGGTGCGAGTTCGAGACCAGCCTGGGCTACAAAAGTGAGCTCAAGGCCAGCCTGAACTGCATAGCGAGACCCTGCCTCAAAAAGACAAAAAAAAATAAAAAATAAAAAAAAAGAAAGCTATGGCAGAATATCCTCTAAGAAAATGAAAGTAAAAACCAAAAAAGATGACTTCATGTTTAGGGAAATGTGTGGTCCACCTCAGAGGACGACCGGAACCTCTAGGTCACTGTTGCACGGCAGATACGAGAGAAAGCCGGTTCTCAGGGAGCAGGTCCTCAGGGAGGGCCCGTGTCACCTGGAGGACAGCGGGTGGGGATGATGGGATCTTCATCCTGCATGAGAAGGGAGCCAAGCGTTAAAGAATAGACGTCAACTCGAAAATACTACAGTGAAAAGGGTGGCATGGTACAGCCGTAAATAATGGCTGACTTAACCAAAAATAGTGATTACCTGCTTCTGGAATCAAGAGAAAGTGGGAGGCAGAGTAAGAGAGCAAGGCTCAATCTCATAGTACAATACAAAGGAAATAAATACTAAGATCAATAAATGGAGAAACAGCAATCTTAGAACATGCATTAGAAATATGGGCGAGAGAGAACTAAATATTGTAAATGTTTGCCTTCAGGTCACAGACCCGGAGAGGTCATGGTGAGTGGGATGATTAAGCATCAGGATACTAGAGTTTTTCAACCTAAGCCTTTTGATTGTATTTAATTTTTTATATTTAAATATAAGTAAGTTGCTTTCATTATAAGATATTTCTAATCAGTAAAAGACATTGTATTTCCTTGATGTTTTTTACATTATGGTGTGAATTTTGAATTTTTATGCAATACTCTCATTTTGTAGGGTAAACCAGTATTTTCTAATGATTTGATAGTCCTTGGGAATAAATTAAAAATCAAAAGAAACTCGTTTTTCAGGGCTACATTGGTCATCATGAAAGCAAAGCAGTGCCTTTTGCAAGGTAGATCTGAACACGAGGATGGTAGTATGATGCTTGCCTTAGATAATTTTCTGTTGTAATAACAAAGTATCTAACACCATGTCAGGATGAGAGGTCTACATAGTTCATGATTCTGGAGGTCAGGTAGTGCTGGGCATGGCTCCCTCATCTGACTGGCATTTGGTGAGAACCTGGGAGCTGCATAGTAATGTGGTTGAGGCATGAGATTGAGAGATAGGAGAAGCATGCCAACCCGGGTTCCCCTCTTCTTGTGAAGCTGGTGGTGCTATTGTGGAGCCCCTCTCCTGGCCTGTCTCATCCTAATCATCTCCCAATGGCCCTACCTTCAAACATCATAGAGTTAAATTTTCAGCACCAGACTGCAGGATGCCTACAACGTTGGACTGCTTTGAAATTTCTTCTGAAAGATTCACTCAATTGCTCCCCTTAATGTCAATCTCAGAGTCTCTAGACATGAGAAAAATACAGACAGATTTTCTTCAGAAGCATGACACACATGTTATAGAGTCCAACAGTCCAGGCGGTCCTTAGTCTGAACAGCAGCCATTTTTTTTTAAAAGGTAAAATAACCTGTTTTCCTGCTTTTCAGGGATTATAATATTTTAGTAGTAAAATTTCTCTGAATTTATTTCTATCGTTGCTGGATCCAGCTTCCTGCTTAGTTAGCAAAGTTTTCTAAAAGCTGTGTGGTTTTGCTGACCAAACCTACTCAAGTTAAACAGTACAGAATTTCACTTTGTACCTCTTGACTGGAAATTCTGGCTTACTGGTTGTACTGAATGATAGATATGTGTATCCATTTTTCAGGTTTTGGGGTGAATGCAAAAAAAAAGAAAAAAGCCTGAATAGAGTTGATAGTTGACTCTATGGGACCAGATTTTCTGTCTCTACTTTAGGTTTAAACAGGTCAAAAAGAGTGTTCCCAGTAGCTAGAAATTGGCAACATGACTCTAAGATACACAGAGAAATGACAAGTATCTCTACAGAAAAAAAGGTTTATGTATGTCTAAATGAATTCTTTTCCATTCTTTTTTTTTTTTTTTTTTTTGGTCACCCACACCTCGTACACTGCACTAACCTCTAGACACTTGATCAGATTATGAGGAAAGAAATTATACAAAAAGACTACAGAAACTTCTTGAAATATTTACAAATAGCACTATTAGTGCCTACCAAAGAGTTACAGAAGAGTATGTACTTTGTAAATGACTCAATAATGAAGTTGTTACACAAGAATAATTTCAGAATGGTAAAAGGAAATCAAGATAATTATTAGACCTCTTAAACCAGTATATTTGGGGAAAGCGTGCTAGGGATTGAACCCAGATCCTGTGCACGCATCCTAAGCATATGATCCAGCACTGAACCATACTCCTAGAATCAAAGGTGTTCAAGAATTTGCTGCACAGAGCACAGCAGCTCAGACCTGCAGTCCCAGCTCTCTGTGTGGTTAAGCCAGGAAGCTCAAAGGTTCAAGCCCAGTCCGGGCAACTTGGCAGATTAGTGCAACCTTATCTCTGAATAGTAAATTAAAAAAAAAAAAAATGGCTGGAATACATCTGTCAGTACAAAGACCTTGGGTTCAATCCCTACAAAAGGAATCCACCAAGAAAGAAAAATAACAATAATAATAAACTATTCTGACTAGCTTTTCTAATGCTATGTCTAGGAATAAAATAGTTACAAGAGTAAAGAACTCGTTTTGCTCCTTCCCCACCACCCACCTTTGGGTGCGTTTTCTTGGTAACTATACCATATTCTCATTTCCATATCCCACGCCACCTCTGAAAACAATGGGGCAATACAATAAGGACATGCATGAGGAACGTGGAAACCTAAAAGCAGTTATGTAATTTTCAGAACTCAGTAAAAGCAGAAGATGCAGCTTTTCAGCCTTGCTCAAAATCTAAGAGTGTGAGCTTCGAAGCCAACTTCCTGGCTCTGCTGCCTGTGGAGACCCGTGCCTGCACACAGCTGTGCACCCCGAGGTTGACTATGTCCCCAGGCCTATCAAATCTTTCCAAACAACAATACCACTGTCACCCAGCCTATGTCCCTGGGTAGATGCATGTGAGTGACCTCTAGTTACAATTCCTAGTGCAATGAGATTTCTCTCTATTTCCAATTCATTCTCAGTACTTAGTGATCCAGATTGATTTATTGGTGCAAAATAAAGGCACAAGTGGCTAATGCCAGAGGAATTTTCCTCCTCTTGAGCCCTGCTGTTACTATTTTCTATGTGATCCTTCTTACCCTTAAAAACATGGGTTCCACTGAGCTCTCCACTTGCCTTGGGGGCCCTTTCCATGCTCCCATTTGACCATCTGCTTGTTACCAACTTCGGGGTAACCCAACTGTTCAACCACAAGAGAATGACTCACGGGTGCTGAAGGCAGAGTGCACTTGGGGGATTTGCAGTCCTTAAAACACCAGCTGTTCCATGTGGGGTTTTGCAAAAGAGCTGGCTATCATTTCAGGGAAGACGTTTTCATTTTTGGAAAGCTAAATTTCACAGACTTCTAGAAGAAAACAAGTCACACAGCCTGTTCGTTCTTACCTTTACCATACAAAAGTTAAAAACACAAAGCACGTGGGCTTTTCCCCACATCTTCACCCCATGATGAGCAAAAACAAAAATCCAAAGGACACCGTGTCACACGTCAGGAAGGACAGCATCTAGCCGAATGGGTTTAATGCAACAGAATACACTTCACCAGGCCTTCTAGGAAGGAGAGATGCACAGCAGTGAGACTCACATGAGGCTCAGGTCTCTGAAGGCAGAAAGGCAGAAAGGCAACTCAGGGACCAACAGAGATTAGCAGAACGGAGCACTCGGACATTGTCCTTCCTCCTGCACATCCCACCTCCACCCCAGGAGAGGGGCTCTTGGCATCTCTCAGGGAGCTCAGACAGGGTGGCAGCAGGACTCTGGCCTGCACAGCCTCTGTCTTTACTCCTCCCTTCCCAGATTTGATAGCATCCCCCTGCCCATGCTGAGGTGTTCCCGAAGTGAGCTGTCACGGGGGTAGGAGCACTGTGGTGCCTCCTGCTTGGAGCGACCTGCATTTTCCTTGCCACTTTCTGAGTCCAGGCATGAAGGTAGGGATTTTTCCTCCTTCTCTCTTGTCACAAGTGGCCTCTCCTGTGGTTTTGTGCTCTGTGTTAAATATTTTTGTATCTTTATCCCGAGTTTCTATAACCTGACTGGCCACTTCTTGAGGCCAAATCTCATGCACTGCTCCTGTTACTGTCTCCCCTCCCCCCACCCTGGGGCACCTAGCCTGCTACCTGTTACTAAGCAGATGCTAAGTAGATCTGTTTAGATTGATAAATTGACACATTGGTCCTCCTGCCACAACCCATGATTTTAAAAGCAGACAATAATAGTTTCCAAAGATTTTTTTAAAAAACAAAAAACAAGACAAATCATCTAATTTTAAGAAGAAAACCATCTTTCATGCAAGTCACAAATCCTAAGCCCAAACTTCTCCTTCCTCTTTAAGCTAACGACGTGTGGTTTAACCTTCACAGCTTAATAGAATTGTGAACTAATGAGTGTGAGTGTGGATTACCTTGGAAGTGCCTTTCTGGGGTGCCACCCTCACTTCCAAAGCTTCTCTCTTACAAGTTTGGCTTAATTGATGCAAAATCCACTTTCCCTGTCCAGTGCTCTCCTCAGTCTATAAGGCCATATTGTGGAGTCTGTTAACAAGGGAATAAGTAAATGTACATGTGAGTCACAGAGGTTTTCTTTTCCTCTTAAATGAAGTGCACTTGAACAACAAGTAAGTAACAGAGGTGGTGGAAAAGGGAGCTAATAAACCCTTGCCTCAAGATTTCACTACAAATTCTTCACCAAAGCAAGAGGCGCCCACCAGGTCACCATCCTGTCCTCTGTGTGATGCCTGAGATAAGGGAGAACTTAAGAGTCCTGTGACTGTGTGAGCCCACAGGAGCTAAGGGACCTCGGTGGGTGTTGCAAAGGCCCCGGAAGAAAACTCAACAGCAGAGAGGGGAGACGTATTATTTCCTGGGGAGGTGCACCCAGACACCCCAAAAACAGCATCCATTGGACTGGTTACCTCTAAAGGTCCCTACTAAAAGGAGTGCAATACCAGAAGACTAAGTTTCCATTGGAAAAACAAAAACTAACTGCTTTATAAATGCAGTGTTCTACCCAGAAATTAATGAAATAGAAAAGATGTGTAGCTGTTTCTATAAATTGTGATTTTTCAATTAACATTTCTAACTAGTGACATATCTTCTCTTTCCCAAATGCCAATGTGTCCAAAGCCAGATGACATATGGTGACTTTTCCCAAATAGCTGCATCCTAAGCACACTGTGTCAAGAAGACTGATCCAAAGGCTTGATTTCTGATGCTGCCTGATGGATAATGTCTCCAGGCACGCGATCGAAATGGACTGCTCTCCGGCGGTTACCTTGGTCATCAGTTCTCAGAGAATTAATGAGCACCATTCATGCCAATAATAGAAACCAAGGTCAGGGCCTCTTCCTTGTTCTGGAATCCCATTAGCCTTGCACAGAAAGTTCCCGGGTCAGTAGCTCTGCAAACCTGACCACCGAGCAAATGGAACTGCATCTTGTTCCCAGAGAAACTCCTCAGCAGGGACACCCTCCCGTCAAAGGTGTGTCGCTCATCAACACTGCATGCACATACAGATGTGGGGGTGACAGGGGGGCGGGACTGAGTCTGCCTCAGCTGCCAAGAGCTCCGTGTGCTGTCGCTAAAGCGAATGCCCGCAGAAGACAGCGGCACGAATCTACGTTGGGTCCTTCCGGTTCTTGAACACACGTTTCTAAATCATGCGTCCACTTCTATTTTATGCAGGCTGCTCAGTCGTGTCATGGAGATACCCGCAAATTTATTCTCATTTCCATTCTCTTAGGTTGGTTTCTATTCCCGTAGTTTCTGTTCTAACTGCTCTGAGAAAGCTACAGTGACCTTGGAACTGAGAGCTAATGAGGAACAACTGATGGCAGTGACAATCATCTCGAAATCATCTCCTAAACGGTCTCCAGGTCCCTGCCCTTGCTCCTTAGAGTTCAAATTGTGCTCATCTTCCCACCTATCAGGAAAGAAGGGAGTAGCCGTGTGGCCTGAAGCCATGGCAGGGATTTAAAAGTTGTCTGTAACAGTCTGTAACATATATTTGTTTTGTTTCGTTTTTTAAATTTATTTATATTATGGCCGGCTCAGCCTGGTGCTGGGGATTGAACCCTGGTCCCTGCAGTTGCCTAAGCTTGCCTAAGCAAGATGCTTTAGACCACGGAGCTTTCTCGCCGGCCCACATATTTGCTTTCCTAACAGGGAAACAAATTATATTTTTATAGCTTCTTAGCAATACTACTCTAAGGATTCAAAATAAGTACTTAAAACAATGACTAAAAATTAACAAATCATGGCTTATTATTGTTTTCACTGTTACTGAGCACACAGTTTTGTGGGCATATTGTGTGTGTGTGTGTGTGTGTGTGTGTGTCTGTGTATGTCTGTGTGTGTGTGCACGTGTACTTGTGAGAGACAGAGGTGTCTGTTGAAGCATTTGGGGTGTTATGCCCCTATATCCCAAGTGATCCCCCAAAATGCAAGAGAGCAGAATCATGAATGAGTCAAAACAGCAAGCATCCGAATATTATCTGTGTTCTAAAGTATACTTTGCGTTTTCATGTCAGAGGCCAGCATTCCTAATACCCAAATAAATTACTATATGAGTGAAGAAGTGACACTGAGCCATGAGGTCCAAGCCAACCGGGATGGGAGGGAAGTCTCTCCGGTTCTCCCTTCCTCTCTTCCCAGCAAGCCAAGGCTTGGGATCCACTCCCCAGACCAGAGTCGTGGGTGGAATGGGTTGGGTTCCTGGCTTGGAAGTGGCTGCAGTCCCAGATGAGAGCACCAGGTGCTCACAAATCAAGAGGTCACTTAGAGGTCGGAGATGGCAAAAGAGGAGAGGCGGGGGGCACTCAACGAGGGCCACAGCCCAGAACCTGCCATCCAAGTCCTGGGCTCCAAGCCCTGTGGGGCCCTGGGTGGATTGCTAGCCACTGTGTGCCTCCTCTTCTTTGACAGTATCAGGGACATTATATGATTCGTTGAGAGCTACGTTATAGATTTTATTACAGGTACAGTACTATATATCCATCTATCCCATAACAGCACATACTCATATAAATCTAAACCACATGGAGAAGAAAACATATAACAGCATAACTAAGGGATCTATGCCGTGTTGATTTCCATGTGAGTAATTCTTACTTGCAAGTTAGTATTTTCCTATAAAGACCTAAAATATTTTTGTGAGAAATCAGAAAAGGATCCTTGACCTCATCCAGGGCTTTTCTCCTCCCCCAAATCCAACTCCATCTACACAACGCTGTTTTCCTGCCTGATGCGTGTGTGATGGTGCTGTGTAGCCTACAGCAATCAGACTTCCTTACTTCCAGAAGTAGTGCAGACTTACCCTGCAGGAAGATGAACACGTTGGTACCTACACACAGATGCAGACCCGAGCACACCACCAGTGACATCAGAAATACTGAAGAGATCATTAACACATTAATGCTTATGGTACAGACGTGCTATAAGTTTCGCTTCAGGGACACAGGCCCAGCCAATATTTTCACAGGCTATCTCTAACCTCTCATCGTGGAAGCAGAAATGTAACTCACAAACGGTCCTTCTTACCGTGGTTACTCAATGGTGTTCTGCCACTTACTTATGTAGCCCATGTGGGAAACTGAATGCTCCAGGAATAGACACCCTGGGAGCACATGGAAGGTGGCCTGGGCCTATCCCGTGCTCTGCAGATTAAATCAGTACCTCATTCCACAAAGCGAGGAAAGGCCGAGCCATTCCAGGTGACTTTGTGTCCGGCAGCTGTGTTAAAGGGAGAAAAAGCAAAGGAGCAGGCTTCTGGCCTGTAAGCTCCTTGACAGAACTGACAGCGCCCCAGGGTGACCCCAGAAATAGCCGAGTATTTGGAGCAGAAGTGAACCTGCCATGAAACTGCAAGGTCCTGGCTGCTCCCCAGGATAGGAGCTCTGCAGATAGCTAGGCAAAACTAAAAGTGGGAGACCAACCAGGAGTTTCCTGTTCACCTGCCTCTTGCTCCACATAGAAAGAAATAATTAAAAGAACATGAAGGGTTCGCTGCCTTAGCATCGTTACATCAGTGCTTCACTTCTTATATTTTAATGTCTCAGTAATTGGGGTGCATTATACAGGCGATGGAGCACAGCCTCCATGTAAGTGGCAGAGTTGGGGTTTCCTTCTCCTTGCATTTAAAATAAAGGTGTATCTTACCACCAGTAGCATCTCTGAGTCGGCAAAATGCATTATGTACCAGACATCAGCAAGACCTCAATGCCACATAATAATGGTGAGAAGGGAGAGGCAGGGCTGAGGGCCGTTGTGCTCCTTTAAGCTGAGCCGTAGAAGAGCAGAAGTGGCCATGACATGTGCTCTGTGTGGCCACTGCTGAATAGACCTCCTTTCCTTTGTTCCTCCTCTCAGTGAAACAGCAAGGGATAGAAATTAAATTCCCAGCCTTTATGTTATCTTTCTGAAACTGTATCGCTGTCTAATTAGAAGCCCCTGGGGCCCCGCATTCTGTCTCCATGGTTCTGTATCCCATCCTCCCGTGTGCTGGAACCCCCCAGGACCCGCTTAGGCATCTCCGATGCTCAGCTCCTTCCTGGACACCCAGAGTCAGGGACTCCAGCATGAGGCCTGCGTAGCTGTGTGTTTAATGCCCTGGTGACTGTTGTGCCCTGCAGTCTGAGAAGCTCAGTCTGTGGTGTTGGGGATTGGCCCATCACTGTAAATATTTGGATTTAGGAACGCTCTTCTCAGTCATTTACATAGGGCCACAGCTAACAGCAATGATTATGATTCCAAAAGGACAATATGCTGACCAGGGAAGGAATTCTGATGTTGCTTTGTTGTGCACTGGTGATGTCTCTGACACCCATTTCTGTTGGTTTGTGTTTTTTGGTTTATTTTCTGTTTTTGCTTTTTTTTGTTTTTAGCTGTGCCCCATAAAATCGGACGCATCATTGATGGGAGCCCTGCAGATCGCTGTGCAAAGCTAAAGGTGGGCGACCGGATCTTAGCGGTGAACAGCCAGTCCATCATCAACATGCCTCACGCTGACATCGTGAAGCTCATCAAGGACGCGGGCCTTAGTGTCACCCTTCGCATCATTCCTCAGGAGGGTGAGTGCCTGCACCGGCCTTGCTGGGAGGCAGGGGCACAGTCACTGGAGGCTCCTCAGCCTGCCAGCCACACGGCTGTCACCAAGGCATTGTCAGGGTCAGAGGCAGCTCCGCTCACTGTGGTGAGAATCCCAAGCCAATGGGTTTTCTGAAAATTTCCTGAGCCTGGGAGGGCTGGTTTTAGGGCCAGAACTCATTCTCAAAGTAGAAACAGTTATAAACCTGAAGAAAAAAAAAAAAAAAAAAGGAAAAACACCCTACACATTATTCATAGTTAATCTCTGGAGGATTCTTCAAAGTCTGATTGATTTTGAAAAGTTTGAAGAAGTTCCATGGTCTAAAGAGCTCATTTAGGAAATATTGCATCTGATAACAAATCTAATGCCCATGTAGCCTCCTGGGTTCCTCTGTCCAAGGTCTCCCTCTGGAGGTACGCAGAGTAGGGACACCCTACCCGGCAACCCCGCCTCTGGGGGCCCACGGTTCAGAGTCCTGATCCACATGCATCCCCATTTCCACGCACAAGTGTTTACTCCTGGTTTGTAGCTGCTGGCTCATTAGTGACACTGAAGAAGTCTGTCCCTCGCACGTCCCAGTAAGCAAGCCACACTGCATTTGGCTTCCCTGTTTGGCTCAGCCACCTCCCCGTTCACTTTAAGATTATCCAACATGCAGATACCACGTGGCTACACCGCCATCTGACTACTTGTAAGTAATAGTGCCCAACCTGGGTGACTTTGTCCCTCTAGAGGACACTTGGTGATGCCTGCAGATGTTTCTGACTGCCAGGGTCGGAGCGAGGAGTCAGCCATCTGTCACCTAGGTGGTAGAGACCAACTCGGCTGCTAAACACCCCATATACAGGACAACCTCTGCGGTGGGAATTCTCTGGGCCAAACTGGCAAGAGCGCCCAGCGATCCAATCAAAACGGAGAGGAATTTAAAATCTTGGGGCAATGAGAAGAGGAAAGAATAGTTTATAATGGAACGCTGACAGCTCACCTCCCTCTGGTCACCCAATGGGAGGAAGAGCGAATTCCATGACCACGGAGTGTTTTTTTAAGCTGTTATCTACAGACACGGATGCATACAAAATATTCAGTGAAAATAAACTGTCAGCAAGACTGCTTCCTAAAAATCCAGTGTGCTCCGTCTTCCCAGTCTGAAATGTGTTTTTCCTGTCCTTATCCCAACATGCAGAGATAATTTCAGTTGTGAATTTGACGGTATTAGAAGGAAAAAGCCAAGTAGCATTTGGAAGCAAAAGAGAAGAAAAATAAACAGCTTTCCAAGTCTTTTCTCTGCAGAGAGCTGTGGCTCTTAGCCATTATTACTAAAAGGGGCTGAGGACAAGATTGTAAAACCACTTACCATTTTACAGTTAGTTCTTTACCCACACTTGGGAAGACTGTTGAGACTCTTTATTACGGTGGAAACTGGTGGTTCAAACATTCTCTCGCAGCAAGCCTTGCTGGGGAAATAGGGTATGTTTTAGGTTTGTTTGTTTGTTTGTTTGTTTCTTCTGAGTTCTTTTTCCAAGTTTTAGCAGAACTTTGTATGGGGTGGTTGGTTGGCCCGAGTTGTTGTTTGCCGTTTGGCTTGAGCTTTTGTTTTGTTTGTTTGTTTTGAGTTGAGTTGCATGGTCGTGATTAAGGGCTCCTCACTCCGGGATGGGCTATGAGCTTCATAAGTTTCATGGGCTGTCTGAAACCTAGTAGAAGGGGAACTGTGCAGAGCCCGGCCGGTCCACCTCCGCCCTGACTTCTGCCACCCTGGTTCCCTCCGCAGAGCTCAGCAGCCCCGCCTCGGCCCCCAGCTCCGAGAAGCAGAGCCCCATGGCCCAGCCGCACAGCCCGGGGGCCCAGCCCGCCCCTGCTGCCCCCAGCAGTCCCGTGGCGCAGCCACCACCTGCACAGCCACTGCAGCTGCAAGGACATGAGAACAGGTACCACCCACCCACTGGTTCGGGAGGCCAGGGAGGGATGAGGAAGGTCCCGGGACGGCCCAGGACGCAGGTCGGGAGTGCGAGTTCCTGTGGTCCAGGCTGCAGCGTGGAGCCCTGCGGCATGCGAGGACACAGACCCGAATGTAGCCGCGTGCCTGCCCTTCCTGGAGAGCCCAGGAGAGCAGGGCTCCGCCGGCTGTGCGAGTAAAGATCGCGTGCTACGGGGACAAGGCGGGAAGAGCAGAGATAAGGCCAGAGGCCTGGACAAGTCGCCCGGGGTGTGATATAGTCAGCCCACCCAGGGCCGACCAGCCGGCTCTGTGGGCGCACTGCGGGTTTTGATCTTTATCCTAGGTCCAGGGCAACCACTGAGCAGCTCGAGCTGCTGGCTCACGCCACAGAATTTGCTTTATGAGGTCTCGCTGTTGCCCCACACACAAGAGAGCAAAAGGGAGGCTGGGCAGGACGGGCGGGCAACAGTGAGGAGGGCCCGCAGAAGCCTCTGGCCCACGCAGGCGGAGGCTGGGAGCAAGGGCATGCGCCTGTGTGGATGGAGAAAGATGAGGGAGGATTTGGGGCGTTGGCAGCCAGGGTGCACACTGCACCCTCCCGTGCAGGTGGCACCCTCCCACCTGCGATCTTCCGATCCCCGCACGCAGGCACTGTGAACCACCGTGACTAAGGAAGGCACTTGGAACTCGGAGAAAGAATGGCATGGAAAAATGGCATGCCTGCTAATTGTGACCATGTGGAATTGGGAGCCTGGGTTGGGCTGGGCCCTCTACACCAAGATGGAGATTATTTCCGGGCACTGCTTCCGCTCTCAGAAGCAAGAGAGCAAAGCACTCCACAGCAACCCGAGGACAGGCCTCTCCTAAGTAGGCTTCCCCTTTGCTGAGTCCCTGCTTCCTGTCCTGCCTCCCGTGCAGAGGAGAGACTCAGTGTCGGACTCCCACAGTTCCCAAAGTGGTTCCATCATTCACATTGTCACAAAACAGACCCTTTCGCTGGGCCACGCAGGAGGCGCTTTTGCAAAGCCCCTGTCAACTCAGGTGCTTTCGGGAAAGGTAAATGTATGGCTGGCCTCAGCTGCTTGTGTTTTTAGAAAACACCAGGGCCGAGAAAAAGCCTGCAGAGCAAACCGTGCAGAGGTGAGAATTTGACAAGCTGTGGGAAGGGGGAGTCTGGCGCAGCGGTGATGAGCCCAGGTGCGTCTGCTTTCGCTGTATTATTCCAGCCGAGCAGGCTGCACCTGCTTCCCTGGGGTCGCTCCGCAGGAGTGGGGACAGCCCAGGAGTCCCTAAACCAGCTTCCTGCTCCTCTTCTGGATTTTCCTCCTGTGGATTAATCTTGCCTTCACATTCAGGGTGCAAGGACGCCCCACATGGGTGCTGCTCCCACTTGGGCAGGTGACCTCATCCTAAAGTGGGTAATCTATCTCCTCGCCTTTGAGGAAGGTTGCTGCTCCAGGGAAGCTGCCTTTAGGGGGCAGGTGAGAACATGAGAGTGTGCTGTGGAGACAACAGCTCAGTAAGGCCACTGTGGGTCCCTGTCTGCTGTACCTCATCCTTGGGACCCTGCAGCCTCTAACACAGCATTC
>PVJA010006408.1:0-28321 GCA_004027025.1 Myocastor coypus
TTTTTTTTTCCTAGACCAGACTCATAGTGATCCCCCTGTTGACAGCCTCTCAAGACCTGGAATTGCAAACATGCTACCATGCCCAGTCTCAATTGCCCTCTCAATGCGCCCGGTGGCAGGGCCAGCACAACAGGCCTTGGGATCCAATTCCTGGCCACTGGGCCTGCTTGCAGGTGCTTTCATCTGCTGAGCAATTTGGCTGGCCCCGGCAGTGTGGCTTTTACCCTCACGGCCCATATCACACTGGACTCTATGTCTGAGCTTTACTCTTCCCTTGTACACCACCATTTATCAAGGCTTCCTCTTTAGCTCACTATTTGGGAGTGCTCACTCCTTTTCATGTTTTGTAGGTATGCATCATCCTGAGCTTTCTTAGTTATTATCCCTGGACAAAATTCTCTTTACATGTTTTCACTGGCCACCCATGGTGACCCCTACTTCTGTCACCCCAGCTAAGGTCTTGATTCCAAATCAAACATTGTGCGCTGGTAACAGTTTCAGGGGAAAACTCTAAATAACCTGTCTAAATCTTAAATGGACTTAAGATTTAGTACTGTGACAATTTTTATCACTTGCAAAAGTGTGACGAGATGGAATACTTGCGTACAACAAATTACACAAAGCCTGTTTAGTGGCAACATATAGGCAGCAGCTTTCTTATGTCTCTTCTTATTTATACCTAGATTATAGTCACAGGGTTAATGTCATAGCCGTTTCTTTTCAGCTTTTTCATGTCTAATGTATTCTAGACTTATTTCTAGGAGAACTGATTTAAGGTGTTCGTATTCGTGTTGCTTTCCTGAGCTTTGAAATCTTACAATGTTGCCCTTTGTAGTTTGGCATAAGCTTCAAATTCCTAAGTATGCGAAGCACAGCCTTTGTCCACGTGACCACTGCTTCTCTCCCCTGCCTCACCTCTCATCCATCTCTGATGTCTTCTTGAGCTCCTCCTATGTCACAGTCTATGCACTGCCCCCAAAGACATCAGACGTTTCATGCTGCCTTACCCTGAAGCATGACCTCCTCTTTGGCTAGAAATTCTCCCCTGTGTTCATATCAGTTTCATTCCATTTTAATCTTATTTATTTATTATTAATTAAATTTAATGATGGTTATATTACCTATTTTCATTGTCAGATCAATTTAGATTGATAGATATAGGTATATAAGATTGATCAAACAATTAAACATTAACACTTTCAATAAACATTACTTCCCCCCCCCCCCTTTTTTTTTTTTTTTTTGTCTTTTTGAGACAGGATCTCTCTGTGCAGTTCAGGCTGTCCTTGAGCTCACTTTGTAGCCCAGGTGGTCTCGAACTCGTACTGATCCTCCTGCCTCAGTCTCCTGAGTGCTGGGATTATAGGCGTGCACCACCATGCCCGGCTCCCTTTTCTTTTTTTTAACAGTTGACACATTGCATATTGCCTTCACAATAGCTCTACAGAGCACAGTGTGTGGGCATGACCTACCTTCCTATTGATGTTGCTAAGAAAAAAAAAAAAAGGAAAAGAAAATTCTTCTCTTTGGACTAAGAGGAAGTAGATGCATACACAGTCAAAAGTTCTGCAATTGCAGTGGGCCACCAGTGAAGCTTGCAATACTGGAGTCTATTGATCCGGGTCTCCTACAGCTCATCTCATCAATCTAGCTCTGTGTTTCGTGCATTGTAATTAATTTTTTTTTTTTTTCTGGGTGATCAAGGGCAAGTCAAAACAAGACCTGTATAACAAAACATTCATTTTTTGTATCTTCCAGGTCAAATCCCCTCAGGATTAAGTTTGGGACCATTTTAATCTTGATGAAGATCAAACTCAATGTGTCAAACTCTTCTGGAAAATTTCCTATAAGCCCTTGTGGCAGAAGGTGTTCAGTGGAATATAGGACTACGAGCAGAAATGTCTTCGTTGGGCTGGCCAAAAAGCTCAGTGGAATAAAGCGCCCACAAGTAGACACAGGGACCAGGGGTTCAATCCCCAGGCCTGCCATGCCGAGCCCACCTAGGGAATGTGCTGAGATGGCAACTGTGACTGGGCATGGTGGCACGTGCCTGTAATTGCAGCTCTTGGGAGGCTATACACATGCTAACCACTATAAGTCTGATCTAGTAGTGAGACCCTAAACAGCCTGTAGACCCTTCCCTAAAATACAAAGAAAAAAGAGTCTTTATTATTTAGAGATTGATACTATTGAAAATCAATGTGTTACTTCTATCCTTTTTCTATCAGAACCTTTGAAACCACATATTGCTAATGGCATAGCTGAAAGATGACTATCTGGTATGCATCTGGCTTCACATGAAAGGGAAATAAACTTTGTTGTATTAAAGACTTTAGTCTTGGGGCTGGGGAGATAGCTCCGAGGCACAAGTGCCTGCTGGGCAAGTGCAAGGTCGTGAGTTTGAACCCTGGTCCCACAAAGAAAAAAAAGAAAAAAAAAAAAGACTTTAGTCTTCATGATTGATCTGTTACCATGGTAAAACTAAGCCGTTTTCAATAGTAACACCTCCTCCTAAATTGGAGAACACTTCCATTTTGTCTCCTTAGCATATCTTCACTGGACGCAATGATTTATTTCTCTGTCTTCTCACCTAGTCTGTGAGTTTCCTAAGGACAGAGATGACTTTTTTCTATGTGGCTTTCCCTCCACTACAATGCTATTACACGCTAGAAAATCAAGAAATACTTGCTGAATTAGGTGCATTCCACCCAAATCAATCCATAGACAGCACTGCCAGTATAATGGATTGTGTAAGAATTCAGCTGTATGCAACAGTTCTGCCAAAGGTCATTCAATCCACTGCAGAGCAAAAACTCTTATAATTTGTGATATGGCCACACATGAAGCAATGGTCAGCTCTTGTTCTTTTCTTTTCTTTATCAGTCAGGATGCTACAGAGGACCAATGACCTTTCTGCGTGGAAATTTTCAAGCGATTTTTAGTGAAAGAATAGTTTAGAAAGACCTAGGTGGGTAAAGGAAGCAACCAGCAGTGTTGTGGAACTCAGACCCTAACAGGAGTGGGAGACTGTAGTGGGTATCTACAACTCGTCACCCACCCACCCAGTATGGCTGCTGCACTGAGACTACAGAGAGAAATCGAGTATTTGTTTCAGGCTTGCTTACGTGAACGGTCTCTTACAGTTTGAAGATGTGTGTTACAGGGCAAAGCCCCAAGCTTTAGGGTAGAACTGGTACGAAGTTAAATCTTTGGGTACCACCTCATGAACTTGGGCTGGTTTCTCAACCTTGTGAGCCCAGCATCCCTCATCTGCAAAGCTCGCTACATGTGAGATAGTTGCGAGCTTTCAAATGTATGATTTTTGTAAAGTGAAAGGATTAGTATAGGTACTTGCTAGGCACTTCTTATGTTTTTTTTTTTTTTTTTTTGTGGACGTTTTGATGCCCTGTTTATGAACTGGAGATGAGAGCCAGGATTCATTCCTGCACATGCAATAGGGGAAATTTAGTTGTCTCTGTGTTGAAAAATACATAACACCAAAGGAAAAGAATAAAATCTCTGGAGTTTGATTTTTAAAAGTCTGAGTGTTTTGAACTATAAACGGATCATGTCTAAATCTCAGTTGATTTGTTACATAAAAGCAAGCAAAATCTTCACATCGACCTTCATGACCGGCAGGAGTACTCATCCTCACATTCAAGCCTGCTGTGCCTTTGACTCCTTTACAGCCCTGCAGTGGCTTTCTTGAGGCTGCCCATAACTCCTTTCAGCAAGGTGCTTGCCTTGAAACCCTGAGCTCACTGCAGCCAGGTGATGCACCAAATAAGGCTGACATGGAAAGGAGGTATAAGATTCTCAGGGTAAAATAAGGTGTGTGAAAGAGCAGTGCCTGCAGCCTCTGCTGCCAGTTCTTGCTGAGAGTCAGAACGCGGTCCCATAGTATGCAATGCCATCTTGTGGTTCCTGTGAAAATCATTCCTTGCAAGATTCAAGAAGCCCACTGTTTAGGTCCCATTACTAGAGTTCCTCCCTTAAATAGCTTTATAGATTAAATTATCATACCCTAAAATTTCACCTAACAGAAATGGAAGTCAGATTACTGATAATGCAGCAGGTCACTCTGGAAAAGCAGAAGTGCACTATTCTGTCTGTAATGAATCTTTGGACATTGATGCCTTTGATGAAAAGAGAAAGGTAGGCTGTTCTGCAGCTCAATTTCCTTGGGAAGTAGTCACACATTATATTTTTGTAATACTATAGCCTAGAGCCCTGATTCCCTTCTTGCACCGTCGTCCTGCATGTCAGCAGTTTGAGCTCTGAATCTTGTGCAGAAAGCCCTTATCCACACTTGTCCACAAATGTTTCCTTTGAGTTAAAATCTGCACATAAAAGTTTCAGCAGCAGTAGCTATTTGGGCCAGTTTTAGAATTATGTGAGGGCTGTGGATTCAGTTATGTTTCCTGAGAACATAAAAACAGGTGCTTCTCATTGGTTATGCTTGAAATTTCTGGGGCATCAAACCTAGAGCTCATTTTGGATGCTGCAGAGATTAGTACTTGGTCCCCTTTGAATTGAAGTAATAACCCGATGTCCAGAGCAGTTTCTACAGGAACATGCTTTCTCTCTTTGGTACATAAATGACCAGAAACAGCATTTTTAAAATCCTGCAAGAAAACGTAGAATACTCTTACACTAAATATGCCAATTGATTATTTTGTTCCTTATAGCCCAGTTCCAATAAAATCTACTAGAAGTTACTCAAACAAATAATGGCTGCTTTTGTGGATCTGCTATGTCCTAGATTCTCTATGATGGGGAAGGAAGATACAGTTCTTATTCTCAAGGAGTTTATAGCGTAATAAGAACAGACAAATGAGCAATTATAAATATATGTTTTGTGATGGAGAAATTGGGATTATGAGAGTAAAGGGAACAATACAGCGATCCAGGCGACCGATCTTCTGAGATTTCCAGATTAAAGTGCCAAACTAAAAGACTGGAAAGGCTCTACCGGGTAGAAGAGCTGAAAAATATTATTTTATCAAGAAGTGAGCATATACAAATGTCTAATACAGAGAGGAGCTGTAGGTGCAGACCAAGAAGGGCCTGAGTAAGGTTAACAGTCAGGGTGCACCTGTGGCATACACATTACAGCAGGCTGCTTGTTAACATTGTAAGCTTTAAAATATTTGTCATCATTGGTTTAGAAAAATAATAACATACCTTTGTTTGCACAAGGAATAACTGGTGGAAATGGAGTAATCAGGTCTTCAAGTCCCTATCATTAGGTGTGCTTGTTATCCTGCGGGCACAGGGCATGGAAGGGTTAATCAGGCCAAACCAGCAACTACTCTGGTATCCCTGGGACTATTCCAGATTTAACACAGAAAGTCTTGTGTTTGAGGAAATGGATTGCTCACAGAGAAGGAGGGTGCTTGGGCAGGATGGTAGGGGTTGGCTTTAAAACATGGCTGCACTTGAGCTGGTGAGATAGCTCAGTGGTCTAAAGCACCTGATTAGGCAAGCTTAGGCAAGTGTGGAGACCGTGGTTCAATCCCTGGCACCACACACCATGCCAGCCTTGCTCTAGGGTGGGCTGAGCAGACCACAGAGTCTGGGCGTGGTGGTGCATGCCTATAATCCTAGTGCTGGAGACGCTGAAAACAGGAGGATCACTATGAGTCCAAGCTTCATAGTGAGATCCTATCACAACCAAAATACATTTAAATAAGAAAGAAATATGTCTGTATTGTGGAGACAACAGTAGAAAAAGTGTGATAGGTGAAAATGACATATACTGAGAGGAGAAACGGAGCAAAGAATGTGTTGGGGATCATTGATGAGTGTGAGAGGCCTACGGAAGTTCCGGTGGGCACATGCTATAGATAGCCGGATGACTTAGGTGAAGGGTTAGGGCTAATGCTGTTGTTTGTATATAATTTGTTCCTAGGGTTCAAGTGTTGGAGGCTTGGTTTCCAACGCAGTGACATTCACAGGCAGCGGGACCTTTATGACGAGTGGAAGGTCACTAGGGACACTGGAGACATCGCTCTTAAAAAAAGATTTACTAGTTCTTACATATCTGGTCAGTTCCCATGAAAGGGGTGGCAATTAAAGAATTCTGGCTCCCCTTGTTCTCTTCAGCCTCCTGTCCGGTCATGTGATCTCTCTCCTACATGATCCCATGGCAATATTATCCACCATAGTGTGAAATAATGGGGATGGGGGCTTGCTAGATCCAGACTGGGACTTTCAGTCTATGAAGTCTGAGTTACATAAACCTTTGTTTTCCTTTGTAACTTGCCCGTATTTTATCATAAGGATTGAAAATGGATAAGTGGACTAACATAGGTAAGCATATAGATTTGAAAGTCTTCTCCATATGAATGGTAACACTGGTGTGGAGATCACCGAAGAAACATGTGACAAGAGAGAATACAGCTAACATCTGAAATTGGGATTAAAGATCCAGCCAGATAGCTCAGTGGATTAAAGCACCTGCTTAGTGACTCGGCTGATCCCAGGCATTCCTTGCTGGCACCATCCCCAGAATATGCTGAGACAGTGATTGAGACTGGGCATGGTGACATGCGTCTGTGAACACAGCATTTGGGAGGCTGAAAACAGGGGAATTACTACGAGTCTGATCTGTACAATGAGAACCTGTAGACCCTGTACTAAAATACATTTAAAGAAAAAAGTTGGGATTCAAGCTGAGGAAGAGTGGTTCATTGAGGAACAAAAAAACACCAGAATCACATAGTTATGGAAACTGAAGCTTTGTAGAAAGAGGAAGTGATCAGCATTATCTGGTGACATAAAAATAATGACTGAAAGGGCAAATTAAATGCAGATGCTTGGAATGTAAGGGTAATTATGTGATAGATTTAGGGGACTGTGAGGATAGAATAGAGTTTACAGTGCATTACTGATAGGAGCTGTGAGTGGAAGATAACAGTAGAGTTGGAATCATTCTTTCACATCTCTAGCCATTTGTGAAATGCAAATTAAAACAATGCTCAAATACCATCTCACCCCAGAAAGAATGGCTACCATAAAGAAATCAAGCAACAACAAATGTTGGAGAGGTTGTGGGGAAAAAGGAACACTTCTCCACTGCTGGTGGGAATGTAGACTGGTGCCACCATTATGGAAAGCAATGTGGAGGCTCCTTAAAAATTAGAATTGGAAATCCCATTCAATCCAGCTATCTCCCTACTGGGAATTTTCCCAAAAGAACTGAAAACATACCATAGTGATATCTGTGCACCTATGTTTATAGCAGCACAATTTGTGATACCAAATCTTGAAAAGAACCAAAATACCCATCATCTGAAGAATGGTTGAAAATATGTGGTATTTTTATACAATGGAATATTACTCAGCTATAAAGAATGATAAACTAGAAGCCTTCATATATAAGTGAATGTATCTTGAAGATATACTCACAAGTGAAATAAATCAGACCTACATGTGTAAAATATTGTATAGTCTCCATAGTATAAGAACTCAAAAGAAGAAATAAAAATGGAAAGGCATAACACAGCTGAATGGAAGTCAAGAACATAAGGGTTAAACAATAAAAAGACAGCAAGCAGAAGAGTTAGGAAACATGGCAGGGGCAAAACTACGCACTTATATACACTTGATGAATTAGACCATGGTCCTAAGAATCTCCAACAGGTTTTGATACTGAGGATAGTAATGTGTAACACTAAAACTATACTTGGAATGCCTGCCGTTCTGGTCTTTTAGATGTGTGCTGCTTCTATTGTAATTTCAGTTATTCCTACACTCTTTCTCAAATAAATGGTTGTTTTACATCCTGTGCTCTAAATAACTACTATGAGGACAAAAATATGCATTGTATCAATGATTGAGAATGTACTACTAAAGTGTTTTTAAACTGTCACATTGTTATTTCTTATTAAAAGAAATAAAAAAAAGTTATATCTCCTTCTCTAGGACATAATGCACCTCTGTTTTGAGAACCCAAAATGTACTCTCTCTGAATGTGTAGTTTTACTTTTAAAAAGAATACAAAAAGTAATTTTAAAAATTACAAATTGTACAGAATTACACTAAACAAATTCCACCTAGTAAATCTTTTTAGAGTTCTCAAAAACAAAACAAAACAAAACAAAAAAGAGTATTAAAAGAGAATAAGAGACAAGGAAAAATGTCACAGGATTGACTGGTTACAATTTTTTATATCCTTAGATTTCTAAATTTCTGTGTAAAAAGGTGTAACTACTTTTATCGCATTCTATAGAGATTTATCAGCATATCAAGGATTGATGGAAAATACTGATTCCAAGTCTAAGATGTTTGATGTTCAGAAAGACAGTGATGTTAAGCTCAAGTAGCTATGTTATACAATAATAGTATCATTAAGCTTCTCTTCTGGAGGGTTGAGAACGTAAGTTTACAGACCAACAATTAGAGAAAAAGAAGGGCTACAAGGATTGCCAATATTTTGGCCCTAGCCCTTCAAGGTCAGTGAGGGCTCAGGACATAGGAGAACCTGTGCTGTAACATCCTATAACTTAGTGGTCCAGATTTTCTATTTAAAGAGAATATGGAGCCACAGAGGAAAGGTACTGATGATTTATAGTGTGCCTAAGGAGAGCCACCTAAAGAGAAAACATTCTCTCAGGCTTTCACAGAAAGCAAACTGGTCAAGCAATGGCCGTGACTCATCCAGAGGACTGAGACTGTTGTACAAAGCACTGTGCATGGTGTTAAAGTAAATCTTGGGGGAATTTTACTGACCTTGGGAGATACAAAAGTTATATGTTTTGTTTGCTTTATAATAAGTCTTGCTTTAACTTGCCCTTTACTACCGAGCAGAAAAGTTTAACCATGAGGTATAAAGGGTAAAGCTAGATTAGTACAACGAACTGTAAAAGGCTTAAATCAACAGCTTTTTACATTGCCGGTTCTGTCAATAACCCACTGCTATTATGGAATACCGGACTATGTATACAACTACTTTCTCTTAGTTCAATGAGAAGAAATTTTTATACCAATAATGATTAGAAAAAATATCATGTCTGCATCCTTTGCTTTGAATATCTACTACGTGGACAATATTTGTATCAATTATTGGGAATGCACTACTAATGTGTTTTTGAAACTATCGCATTGTTATTCGCTATTAAAAGTAATAAAAACATTAAAATCTTCTTTTAAAGAAGCTTGAATGAAGATTATAAAAGACAAGATAAAGAGTATGAAAAATATTTACACACTACCTATCTTAAAAATAATTTGTATCTAAAATATACAAAGAATTCTCAGAACTCAGCATTTTTTTAAAGTCCAAGTAGAAATGGGAAAAATATATGAATAGACATTAATTAAACATGACTTACAGACAAGCATAGGGTATACTTGATATCATTAGATATTAAGGAACTAAAACCACAGTAGCTTATTACTTCAGCCTGTGAATGTGACTAAAACTTAAAGTGGTAGCAATGCCAGATTCTGTAGCAATTTGTACATATTAAAGCACTCCAATGTTGCTGGCAAGAAACTAAAGTGGCATGTATATCCAGGGTGCCTAACAACTTGGCAGTTCCTTGTAAAAGTAAGCCTGCCATTCCTATTTGACCCAGATATTGCAGTCTTGGGTATTTATCCCACAGAAGTGAGAACTTATGTTCATGCAAAGATGGGTATGTAAATATTTGCAGTAGCTTTATTTGTCCTTCAGCGCCTGAATGGCTAAACTGTTGGATGGTCACATGATCCCGGACCACTTAGCAATATGAAAGAAAGATCTGGCATACACTATGACTCCAGAGAATTATACTGAGTGCAACAGACAACATCCAAGATGGCATACTTCAGGCTTCCATTTGTGAAACATTTTTGCAAGTAGAAATTATATTCATGAATGGATTCATGGATTGAGAGAAAAGAATCAAGAGACAATGGTGTGATTACAAAAGGACTTCTGTGAAGGATCATTGTGGTGATGGCGTTTCATTCTTGTCACTATGTATGCGAACTTATGTGCATGACGAAGTTGCATCGAAGTCAAGCCAGATCGCAAAGGCCTTCGTGATGAAAAGCTCCTACCTAAAATATACTACAAGTTCATAAAATTTAACAATAAGAAAATAAGCCAATTAAAACATGGAAAAGACAGCTAATGGACACCTCACTGGAGAAAACATGCAGATGACTTACGAAAAAAATGTGCTCTGTTCCATGTCCTTAAGGAACTGGAATCTAGAACAAGGAGATTTCACTATATAATGCTGTTGATGTGGCCAAAATCCAAGACGATGACACCAGTTGTTATTGACCATGTGCTGATGGGAATGAAAATGGTACAGTCATTTAAAAGACAGTTTATGTATCATGAAAACTGTAATTTCTGGTAGTAAAAATGAAACAGTGAAAATCTCTTCTCTTGAAAAATAAACAAATAAGTAAATAAAGCAAAAGCTACTTCAGAAGGATTTTTCCAAAAATAAATACACTCTCAAATTAGATTTAACTGTTGTACCTCTTGGTATTGATCCAAAACAGACAAAGTTTCTATCCATATGAAAATCTGTAAATGGGTGTTTATATAGTATTCTGATTTTCTTCAAATCAATGCCAACCCGAATGTTCTATAGTCAGTGAGTGCATATGAAGTGAGGTGTTAAGCCATGGAAAAGAATGCAAGACTTTTATGTACATATTACTAAGTGCAGGAAGTATATTTGGAAGGACATATATGCTGTGGCTCAGAACTGTAGACCAAAAAGCTTGGCTGGTTGCTAGGAACCGGAGGATGGGAAGGATGAGGTGGTGGAACACGGAGTAACTTTAGAGTGGTGAAACTATTCTGTGTGCTATCCTAACGATGGATACATGCCATAATATATTTTAAAAGCTCATGGTATATCCATCAAGGAGTAACGCTAGTCTAAATGTTAGGTGATTCTTAAGTGTCACAGGTAGAATGGCGCAACAGATGTACCACCATACTAGAGAATGCTGATAGTGGTGTAGACTGCCTGTCAGGGGTAAGAGGCATATTCTGTTCAATTTTTCTTTGACTCAAATAATAAATTTTATAAAATTTATATAGGACAATACACAGTGTAAATAAAACTGGGGAAATCTGAATCAATTTGATAGACTATACCCTACTGAGTTTGAAGTCAAAACCTTAGTGTGTGGTATTGTATTGTGGTTCTGCAAGACATTATCATTGAGGAACTCTTACCTCCAAGTAAGTGTTGCACTCAAAGTGTCAAGTATATCATCTTCATTCTTTCTCAAAGCGTTCAATTTCTCATCCTCAGAGTAAAATCAGAACTTGTTTTCAGGTCGTACATGGCCTTGCAAAGTTTGCCCTTTGTAGGTGTTGAACTGCTTCTTTTTCTAAGCCTTTCCATATGTTCCGTGTGTTGGCCATGTCACTTGTATGTCTCAATCTTGTCTGTAAGTTCAAATGTCACTGTTTCAGCAATTTTATTTCTGATCATTCCATTGAAAGTGATTTGCCCATATTTTGTATTGCATATCTTTATTACCTTATTTACTCTAGTCATAACTGAAAACTGCACATTTTTGCTTGCCTTCCTTCTTATGTACTAACTCTGTTCAATTTATGCTCCATGATTACAGGGATATTTTTCTGTCTTATTTCTACCTATACTCAGCACCCTGGTTGGTATCTGATTCCTGCCAAGTGTACAGTACCTACTACATGAGTGGGCTTTTAAATGCATAGACATTTATCTCTTACTAAATATAGGGAGAAATAGGGAGAAATTAAGGGAAGGAAAACAACTATAATTTAGTGTCTTGGCCATAAAGCTCCTTAAATTTCATTTTCCCACAGGAATAATAGAAAGGATAGATTGCTTAGTGGGAATTGAAATTGATTTCCTAGTTCTTTTTTTTTTTTTTTTTAAACATAATGTAGAAATGAGTCTGCAAAACAATTAGCCACAAGTTCTCCAATTTCTATCATAGTTTCCCAGTGTACTATGGTCTGGGTCAGAGAATGAGCCCAGTGGGTTTTCAGTGCATGTGAGTCTCTTTGTTTCCCAAGACCAAGACCCATGGTCAGAAAGAGAAAGTGCATATTCTTGGTACAAGGTAGCAGGATGCTTCATTGTGCTTCACTGTTAGAACTATTGTTTCCCTGTTGCTAGACTGCAGTCCTCTTTCAGAGGGAATGCCCCTGTACTTTAAGATGCAAGGCTATGAGAAGGTCCTCCTAAGGAAAACAGAGGGATTGGATCTTCTGTGTGTTTGTTCCTTATGAGCAAATATGCATGTGGATGTCAAACAAATAACCAGATAGATTATTTGAGAGTAAAAACAGGGAGACAAGCATCAAGTGTTAAGACACTTGGTGGATGTGTCTGGTCCATACACCATCCTGTCTGGTATTCAACATGGCTCATTTAATTTCATGCTGAAGTACACACTTGTACACATTCTGTATCCTCTTTAGTAACTGTACAAAGCAAGCCATGTCTAATTTCTCCAGAATTAAAACAAGTTTAAGCCTCCTGATTCCTTAGACTATCTGTAGAGAGAACAGCAAATATGGCCACCAGTGGGTCAATTAGTTGTTGACTCAATTCACTGATTCTTTGGAATTTTAACATTGCCCTGATCATCGGGTGTTTTTACAGTCCAACCTTTCCCACTACAACCTCATGTTTCCTTCACACTGGTTCATGTCTAATGCTCACGGAGGCTCATGGAAACAGCAGGGTAGGGATGATGAAACCCGAAGAAACTGGTCCTGAATCTTAAAGTAATATCTTACATGACATCTCAGTTAACTCCTAGGACAAGGAATTTTTTTTTCCAACAGCATCAGAATTAGAAAACCACTAAATCGCTGAGTTTGACAAGTCTAACTCTTAAAACTGAATTTACTAGATTTCTCTGCAAGATAGAGGACAGCAAGAAGGGATAAACAAATAGGTCTCATCAAACTCTCTCTCTTGTCATCAGATTCACATTGTATTCTTTCTTTCTGAGTCAAACTCAATACTCATCTCCTGTAAGCAATCTTCTTTCATTACCATAAGTCTACCTGTAAATGGAGTCAATTTGGTTGAATCCTGATTGATGTACAGCAATCTTTAGTTCCTTAGGACAAGCCTTCAATTCCTTAATGACAGAGGGGCTTTTTGAACAAATCTTCCATTGTACATTATAATCTGAGGGAGGGCTTATGTTAAAATAAAAAATTTTAAAGTTTATACAGTCTGGTGTTCTAGAGAAAATATATGAACAGATATGGAAACCATAGCGGGCCGGGCGTTGTGGCGCACGCCTGTAATCCCAGCACTCGGGAGGCTGAGGCAGGAGGATCGGTGCGAGTTCTAGACCAGCCTGGGCTACAAAAGTGAGCTCAAGGCCAGCCTGAACTGCATAACAAGACCCTGTCTCAAAAAGACAAAAAAAAAAAAAAAAAAAAAAAAAAGAAACCATAGCGATTGCCCATGGCTGCCCATAAAATTACTGGGGAAATTTTTAGAAAATGCCAGCACTCTGTTGTCTGAGGTAGGATCTAATTGGATAATGGTGATCAAGAGGAGTGATTATTATTTTTAAAGCTTTCCAGACACTTCCTATTTGTAGGAAGTGTTGAAACTAATTGGTTAGGGAAGACTTGAAGGCATATTTTATTACCTACTAATTATAAAATCTTGAAAAAAATGTCAACATATTAAACAGTGAAACTTAACCATATATTTCCTTGAGTTGTTCTCTGGATAACATATGTAACAGTTGCCCAGGATTTAGTTCATGAATGGGCTACTAGCGTAGTACAGCATCTGATCTAATGAAGATTTTATTTTCATATATATATTTTAAAGATTTATTTATTTATTTGGTATAGTGTCTCACTACTTAGCTTGGACTTGTGATGATTCTCCTGCCTCAGCCTGCTCAGCACTAGGATTATAAACATGCACCACCACACCTGATTTCAGGGGCTGGCATGAAGTGGGGCTGGCACAGCTTGCAGTAACCAGGAATCAAACCCAGGTCCTTTCATTTGCTAGGCAAGCTCTTAGACCACCAACCTATCTCCCTGCCCACCACCCAAGATAGGTTTTTTTTTCAAGATAGATTTTAAATGTTATTCCTTTCCTCTCCTTTCCATCCATCTATTGCTATACTTTATTCTGGTCTCTACCTTTATAAATTTAGTCTTTGGTATTAGCCTAATCTCTCTCAAGGGGCCTATGACAGTCAATTTAGCTAGATTTTGAGCCAACTAGCAGGTTAGGAAAACAAACTTCCAGGTGTGTCTCAGGGAGCCATGAGGTATGATTGTGGGGTCTATATTTGGTCCCTTGTCCTTCCAACTCAGGAACTTTTCCTCTGCTGTGTGAACTGAGTAGCTATGCATCAGGATTTCCTGGGAGTTTATTAAGAAAGCATATTCTAAAACTTTATCCCAGATGGACTAAATGAGAATCCGCATGTGAATAACAGGCCCAAGTGAACTGGCAGCTTAAAAGCATGAGACTGACTCTTGTATTGTGAGAAAATAATGGCTGACAGTGGGCAGTACGGAGGCAGCTGGATTCCAGAGCTGTGGATATCATTTTCTCAGTAATGCTCTGCCCTTTCTCAGCCTGGACTGCCCACTCAGTCAGCTGTTAAGACCACAGCTTTGTGCTGACAGGACTCTAAGTAGGAGTAGCTCTACTCTAGTCCCATTCATGTGACCACTCAGAACCCTTCGTACAAAACGTGAGCTGTTCCTTGAATTTGATCACCTCTTGTCCGTCTCCTGGATTTCCAAATCTAGTCTTGACTTCCTGGGCCTCACATTCTTTGCCTAGGCTCATGTAAGGTTCTCATTTTTATTCTACGCAATCTGGAAAGCTGTTCTGCCCAGGGCAGAGGGATAGCAGTAGATTAACCACTGGGAAAGGAAATTAGGCTAACAAGGTTGACATAAATGGGCCTTCAAGAGCTACTTGGGTGCTTTCAGAGCCAGCTTGCCTTTAGGCTGGCTTTTCAATGATCCAGGGCTGCTGGGAGCAGTATTTCATAGGAGAGGGCCAGGGAAAGAAACATGAGAAATGAGGACCCCTAATTTGGTAAGCAGAACCCTACAAATTGCTAACACCACTCCCAGTTTTTTGTTTTTTTTTTTTTGTTCAGCTGCCTTTTTGTTACAGTCTCTCAAGTTCTGGCTTTTCTCCCTGTGAATGTTTTCATTAGGACCAAGTTGTTTACCTGAAAGACACTTTGCTGTGCAGGCCTCAATTATGCTGGGAGTAGAACTCTGTAAGAGCTGCCTCCGATGTGACAGCAGTAGCTCACTCACTCAGCAGTAGCTCAGGGGAATCTTCCAAGCTGCCCTCACTTGTTTTTCTGCAGATATGGCATTGTGATTTATTTTAGCACATATTGTTTGGCTTCTTCAATGATGGATTTTTTTTGTTTGTTTTTTTTTTTATCCCAGTCACTTCATAAGCAAACTGACTTGTCTGATAATTAAATTCTCCCCGTAGTGGCAGCTTCACCACTTCTTTTCACTTCACTATAACATGCCTGTGGATTTTCCAGTTAGTGTCAACTCTCACCACCCACGTCCTTCAGTACACTCTCAGAAAGGTAACACCTATCTAATATGTGCTCAAGTGATCCAGTTCTACATTTGAAGACATGCACTCAGTAGGTAAGGTAGCTCAATTAAATGTTTTTGATTTATTTTTGATGTCATTGAGTTAATTTGAAAAACCCAGATTACAAAGAGTAGGTTTTAATTGGATCTATTCTATTAATCTATAGTTTTACGTTGGGTTGAAATACGCTCTTATGGATATCATTTTAGAGAGCAAATAATCTTTTATGTTTCTCAAAGCCCATTTAAGAACATTATAACTAGAACAAGGAATGGTCTCAAAGTCAGGGAAAGGTAATCTGGACCCTCTTATACTTGTTCGTTCAGCTGTTGTAGGAGTTGGCTCAACTCATTCTGCTTGATGAATTCACGACTTACTCTTTGCTCAACTGGGCTATCCCTTCTTTGCCCAGCTCCTAATGCAGTAGTTCTCAAACTGCTAGTTGTAGTCCTTTGGTGAGTCATAAAAACTATTTAGTGAGTTTCATACAGTACTTAAAAGTAGACCATCGTGCCTCATGGGCAGAAAGGATAAGTATTGCTTTGTGAAGTTTTTACTTTAGCAATATGTGTGTGCAATTATACAGTAATGAAAATTCTATTGCTTTTGGTGAGCTGTAGTGAAAAAAAAGTTTGAAATACACGAGTGAATCCAATATGAATTCCTTCCTTAAATAATTCTTTGATGGAAAGAGTTGAAGAAGCCAGAGTTTTTAGGATGTTGTTAGGCAACTAGCTATCTCTGGGACACAAGGCTGCATCTGGATCTCACGGTCCAGAGTATTGGAATAATACAATTGTCCAAGTGTGTGGTTCTCAGTGCAGATGCGGAACTGCTGGGAAGTCATTAGGGATGCAGCTTCTCCAGTCCCACCTCAGGATCACTGGCCTGAACTCTGGGGATGGATGGGATCTGCACCTGCCCATCTCAACTGTCAACTTGAACGGAGTGAGAGATTTTGGCAGAAGTGACTGGCTGTGAGGCAGTCATCTCATCAAAGGCTCATGCTATCCATGAATTCATAGCTGACTGGTGATCGGAAGCTGCAGTCCAGCTGGAGGAAGTGGGTCACGGGAGTGTGACCTCGATGACCTCTGCTCCCTGGTCCTTCTCCAGCACTCTTCCCATGTGGTCCACTTCTTAGCTGCCACGGAAAGGAGCAGATTGGCTCCACCACAGCCTCTGCCAGAGTGGACCTGTGCTGGAGCCAGCGGACTGTGCACTGGAGGTTATGAGATGCGGCCATGTGAACCAGTTCCTTTTTTAAAGTGCAGGGTCAGGTATTCTGTCCTAGAAACAGGAAAGCTCACTAATACAGGGCCCGCCATCTTTGGTCTTAGGAGCACTCCATGCAGTTCTATGCTGGCTGACATTTCAGTACCACCAACCCACCATTTGGTGTCTTTGGTTAAGTTTTTTTCTGGATTATGTGATTCTATTTGATGGCACTGTAAGTGAAGTTTTCATTATTTTAATTGTGTATCATTACATATAAAAGTGTAACTAAATTGTGTGTGCTTATTTTGTATCTTTCAACTGTTTTACTTACTAGTTCTAACCTAGGTGTGTGTGTGTGTGTGTGTGTGTGTGTGTGATCTTGAAGTTTCCTGTGTACATAATTAGACTATCTCTGCCAAGATATTACTATTATTTTCTTTTAAGTTTGGATGTTATTTATGTTTTATTGCTCAGTTGAACTGGCTAGGTCTTTCTGGAAATGGCAAAAGTGATATCTTTGATTCAGATATGGTGGTACATATCTGTAATCCTAGCACTTTGGAGGCTGAGAGAGGAGGATCGAAGAGAGTTGGAGGCCAGACTGAAGTACATAGTGAAACCCTCTAGCAAAATAGGAAACTATGAAAAAATGAAATTCTTTCCTTATTTTACATCTTAGAGGGGCTGGGGAGATAGCTCCAAGGCACAAGTGCCTGCTGGGCAAGTGCAAGGTCGTGAGTTCGAACCCTGGTCCCACAAAAAAAAAAATCTTAGAAGCAACACTTAGATTTTCATCAGTGACTATGCTAATCTATGTGTCTGTCTGTCTATCTATCTATCTATCTATCTATCTATATCTGCTTTGTTTCGAGATATTTCCTTTGTTCTTTTGAAGTAGCTTTTTTATGTCCCTACTATCATGTGTTTTATTTAGGTATTTGGTACATATTAAGTAGATATTGTATAGGGTGAGAGATAGAGATCTAGTTTGAACCTTTTAGACTAAAGAGGTTTTCTTATTTTCAAAATATCATTTTGGAACTTTGGAATAGAATCAGGTAATATAGTTGTGTGAGTTTGTTTCAGTGTCCTCTATTCTGTTTCAATAGTTTGTCTCTTTTTAATGTTAGTGCCATTCTGTTTACATTACTATGACTTTGTAGTACATTTTGAAAAAGAATGTCATGACACCTCCAGCATTGCTCAAAAGATGCTCAAGACCCATTCAACCCAGCTATCCCCCTACTGGGAATTTTCCCAGAAGAACTGAAAGCATCATATTGTAATGATGTCTGTGCTCCTATGTTTTAGCAGCACAATTTGTGACAGCCAAGTCTTGGAAAGAACCAAAATGATGTGGTATTTTTATACAATGTAATATTACTCAGCTATAAAGAATGATAAGCTCAAAGCCTTCATGTATAAATGGATGTATTTTGAACATATACTCATGAATGAAATAAACCCGACCTACATGTGTAAATATCATATAGTCTCCCTAGTGTAAGAACTCAAAAGAAGAAATAAAAGTGGAGAGGCATAACACAGCTGAATAGAAAGCAAAGGCTTAAGGATTAAACGGCAACATGACTGGAAGCAGAAAAGAGAGGAAACATAGCAGGAGCAAAACTACGCACTTATATGCACAGGATGAATTAGACAATGGTCCTAAGAAACCTCAAAAGGTTTTTGACATTGATGATAGCAATATGTAACACTAAAACTATGCTTGGAATGTCTGTCATTCTCATCTTTTAGATGTGGTCTGCTTCTAATGTAATTTCAGTTACTGTTATACTCTCTGTCAAGTAAATGACTGGTTGACAAGAAAACGAAAACAGATATTAAATGAGAGTGAGAGACTAGGAAAAATGCAAAAGGATGGACAGGCTAAAATTTGGTACTTGCTTATATTTCTAAATATCTCTGCAAAAATGTGTATCACAATCCACAGTGATTTATTAAAGTATCAGTGATTTATGGAAAATACTGGTTCATTGTTTAGTCTAAGGCATTTGATATTCAGAAAGACAATGATGTTAAGCTCAAGTACTTATGTTGTAGAGTAATAGTATCACTAAGCTTCTCTTCTGGAGGGTTAAAAACTTAAGTTTGCAGATGAAAGACTTAGAGAACAAGACGTGCTACAAAGACAGCCAATATTTTGGTCCTAGCCCTTCAAGGTCAGTGAGGACTCAGGACATAAGAGAACCTGTATTGTAACATTGTATAACTCAGAGGTGTTCTAAATTTTCTGTCCAAGGAGATTATGGGGCCACAGAGAAAAGGGATCAATGTTGTACAGTGTGCCTAAGGAGAGTTGCCTAGAGAGAAAACATTCTCTCAGGCTTTCACAGAGAGCAAACTGGTCAAGCAACGGCTGTGACTCATCCAGATGGCTGACACTGACAAAAGTCCTACAAAACACTGTACTAGGTTTCAAGGTAAAGCCTGAGGGCATTTGACTGACGATGTGAGATACAAAGTTACATATTTTGTTATATAGGTCTTGCTTTAACTTGGACTTAACCACCCAGTAGAAAAGTTTAATCATGAAGCATAAAAAGTAAAGCTAGATTAGTATCTTGGGCGGTAAATGGCTCAAGTCAATAACTTCAGACATTGCCAGTTCTGAGGATAACCCACTACTATTATAAAATGTTGTACTATATATACAACTACTTTCTCCTAGTTCAATAAGAAGAAATATTTGTACCAATACTATTTAAAATATTCATGTCTGCATCTTGTGCTGTGAACAACTACTATGAGGATCACAATATGCATTGTATTGACTGTTGTGGCTGTCCTACTGACATGTTTTGACACTGTCTCCTGGTCATTTATTTCTTATCTAAATTCATAAAATTAAAAAAAGAAAAAGATGCTTTAAAAATGCTCACAGAAATTCCCTGCATTGCTTTTGTCATTCTGGGGTATTAATGTTTCTACATAAATTTTAGAATTGTTTCTTTAGATTCTCTGAAGAATGTCATTGATGTTATTATTAGAATTAGTATTGGACTGAATCTATAGATTAATGACAGTAATATGGCCACTTTGACAATATTTTTACTGCTGACCCATGCACATGGGAGGTCTTCCCATCTTGTAGTACCATCTCCAAATATTTTTCTTCAGTGTGCTGTCATTTTCATTTTTCAGTCTTTCATCTCTTGGGTTCAGCTTAGCTCTAGGTTTTTTTTGTTGTGAAGCTAGTAGAAATGGAACTTCTTTATAGATTTCCTTCTCAGATTCATTGCAAGTTTCTAAAAAATTATTGATATTTACATGTTTATTTTGTATCCCATTGGTTTGTTGAATTTATTTGTCAAACTTAAAAATAGAGAGACTATGGTTCTCTTAGTTGAAGATCATGTCACCTGCTAATAGAACTAATTTCATTTTTTCTTTTCCTATTTAGTTTTTTCTTTCTTGTGTGTCTCTAATTAACCTGGCTAAACTTTCCAGTGCATATGTTGAATAGGAGTATGAGAGTAGATACCTTGATTTTGAAAGAAACGCTGCATTTCCACATTCATCATAATGTTGGCTAAGGAGTCATTGTATATATCTTTTATTATATTGACATGAAATCCTTCCATACTTTCTTTCAGGCTTTTAGCTAGTGTTGTTGAGTTTTGTCAAAAGGTTTTCTACATTTGTTGAGATGATTATATGTTTTTTTTCCTTGATTATTTTTCTGTGGTGTATTACCTATAAATTGTGTTTGCAAGCATTTTCTTAGCAATTTTTGCTTTGATGTTCATCAAGATTATTTACATGGTTTAGTTTTTAGTTTATATTGTTTTGGTTTCAGGAGGATACTGACTTTACGGAATGAATTTCAAAATATTCCTTTCCTTTTTCTTTCATAGACTAGTTTGAGGAACATTGCTATTCTTCTTTAAAAGTCTGATAAAATTCAGCAGTAAATTAATCTAATTCACAGCTTTTCTTTGATGGGAGACATTTTACTATTGCCTCGTTTACATTATTTGCTATTAATATGTGTAGTGTCTTTTTTTTTTTTTACAACGTCTTGATAGATTAAATATGTCTAGGAAATATCCCAGTAGCTTTAATTAGCCATGAGTTTCAGAGGTATCTGTTGTGATGATCCATTTTTGTTTGCTAATTTTAGTAATTTGGACTTTCTTCATTTTGTATAGATTGGCTAAGGATTTATCAATCTTGCCTATCTTTCTGAAGCATCAACTCTTTTTCATTGATCTTTTATAATGTTATTTGACTGATTCATAAATTTCAGTTATGATCTATATTATTTCTTTTTCACTTAGTTTCACATTTCATTTTTCTTGCTTTTTTAGATCTTGTTATTTATTTGAGATCTCCCAGTGTTTTGTTTCTAATGGAGGCATTTATAGCCATTAACCTCTCAGAACAGCTTTCATTGTGTCCCACAGACTCAGGAACATAGTGTTTCCTTTTTTTTTTTTTTTTTAAGGTATTAGAGATTGAACTCAGCACCTTGCGCTTGCCAGGCAAGCGCTTATTCTCCTGAGCTATCTTCCTGGACCCTGTGTTTCCATTTTCACTTTATTCTAATGTTTTTTTTTCTTTTTATAAACCTTTCTCTTCATTTTTTTGGTAAGCTATGATCATTTAAAAGTGTAGTATTCAAAAAAAATAAATAAAAAAATAAATAAAAGTGTAGTATTCAATCTACAAGTGCTTGTGTAGTTCATGTGTGCCATGTTTTATGGCCTAAAGTAGGATGTATTTTAGAGAAAATTTAATGAGCTTTTGAAAATAGTGCACATTCTGTAGTTGTTAAATGAAATATTTGGTAGATTCCTGTTGACTGTTGACTCCATTTGACCTATAGTATAGTTGGACTCTAGTATTTCTCTGCTTTTTTTTTTTTTGTCTTTATAACCCATCTGTTTGTGAAAGTGGAGTATTTAAGTCTTCCATTATAACTGAATGGGGACATAAATGTCTTTTTATGTTGATTAGTGTTTGTGTTATGAAATTTGGTGCATAGACACTCAGTGATTACACAGCTATACCCATTATATTTTCTTGAAGAATATTCCCCTGTACCGATAGTGATCTATTTGTCTCTTCTTACTAATTTGTAGTTAAACCTTTTCTTTTTTCATCTACTTTTTAATTTTTAAAGAGAATAAAAGCTAATAAAATCAGAACATTAGAAATGATGCAGAACTTCACTAAACAAAATGATAGGGACTATGTTTGTTTTCTGTAGTAACAAGAATCAAAATTAGGAACTTGCACTTGCCAGATAGGTTCTTATGCCAGTAAGCCATCTCCCAGGCTCAATAAAATAACAGGAATTCAGTTATGGTTGCTATATTTCATCATGTCTTCAAATTATTTATTTATATTACCAGATATATGCATGCAAAGTTAGTTTTTAAAGAGTTATAAGAAATTTAAAAAGGAAAAGAAAAAATGTAAACACTAACTAAGCCCTGCATTTTGAATATAATCAGAATAGCTAGTCCTGGTTGTTTTCAAATTTCATCTGCATAAACTATTATTTTCTAAGCTTTCACTCTCAGTCTGTGCATTTTTTTGCAGGTAAGGTGTGTGTGTGTTTTACAGCCAATATATACTTGGATTTTTTTTAAATTCAGTGCACCGACTTGTGTTTTCAAGCTGAAGAACATGCTCAGAGTTATTAATGAAAGATATGTATAAATCCTGTGATTTTTGTTATTTTCCTTCTGTTTGAGTCTCTCAATATTCATTTGCTTGTCTAATTTTTCTCTTATGCATATAAGTGTTCCTTTACCTATCTTCTGCTGTGATTCCAATTTAGTAATCATGAATTTCTTTAGTTTCTTTTAATTTCTTTGAAATTTCCTTATGTCTCCTCTAATTTTAAAGACAGTTTTGCTAATGTAGTGACTGATGTCAGTTAACTTTCAGAACTTGAAATGCACTATTCCATGGCCTCTTAGACCTTATGGTTTCCACTGGGAAATCTGCTGTTATTCAGATACATTTGTCTTTCTGTATGATTTGATGATGTTTGTTTGCAACTTGTAGTTCTTGTTGACGGGGACATAGGTTTAATTCAGGACACATAGGTTATAGGATTATTTTATAATTTCACCCAATGAGTCAAATTCAGAAGAATGCAGGGGATCTATCCACACACTAGAGAACAAAAGAATCCAGCTAAGGGCCCAGATCCCATAAGCCGTGTTCTGTATGAGTCCAGCTGGAGATCTAGAGCCCATGGTAATGTCTTCTGCCATTCCAATTGGAGGCCTAGAGCCCACAGCAAAGTCTCATGCAAGTCTGTGTCAAAGATCTGCACTGGGAAGACCCAAAGGTCAGTGGTGGAAGCTAGAAAGCCCGTGTAAGCAGTATGAAAAATCCGTGCTAGCAAGTTGAGGGATCTACATTGGAGCCAGAAAATGATATTCTAGGTAAGGACCAGGGCTACCCTGAAAAGAACCATAGCCATCCTCAGCAACAGAGAGGACCTGAATTCCTCTGGTGATGGGAACAGCTGAGTTCATATCAGGAAAACCAACATAACAAGCTCCTCCAGGAGAGTCAGTAGCTCACCATCTTCACTCCAGTTCAACTTTTATGCTATTGGTAACAAGCCATTGGTGGCCAGGGTGGTTTACTTCAGCAGGTGTTACAAGTGGCCCCTTGATTAGCCCACTACACAGCTTTGAATATTTTTCCTTTATATCGTTAGGATTTTTTTGCTTTGTTTTGTTTTTCTGTATTTAGCACAGGGTCTATAGAGTCTTACTACATAGATCAGCCTTGTCATGATTCTCCTGTTTTCAGCCTCCTAAGTGCTGAGATTACAGTTTTCCACCACCACATCCAGTCTCAGTCGTTGTCTCCGCGAGCCCTGTGGGCTGGGCCAGCACTGCGGGCTGGGTATTAAACCCTGGCCACTATGCTCTGCCTAAGCAGGGGCTTTAGTCTGGCCTGAGCTAGCAGGCTGGCGCAAGCATTTTCATTATACTTTATGTGGTCCTGTTACTTCTGATTGTGTCTATTTGATTTTCTAACTAGCTCTTGTACTTGGATGTTCATGTCTTTCTTAAGATTTGAGAAAAAATTTTTATTGTTTCACAGATCATACTTTCTGACTTTATTCTACCTCAGAGTCCTCTTGTATTCTATTCATTTAACCTTCCTAGTATGTCATATACTTTGTTTTCCATAGTCTTTTCTTGGTTGCAGCGCCAGTGTGATCATTGATCCACCTTAACTTCAAGCTCTGAAATTCTGTTTTCTCCTTGACCAAGTGTATTTGGGGAGTCTCCCCTCAAACTTTTTTTTTTTTTTTTTTTGTCTTTTTGAGACAGGGTCTCACTATGCAGTACAGGCTGGCCTTGAGCTCACTTTGGTAGCCCAGGTTGGTCTTGAACTCACACTGATCCTCCTGCCTCAGCCTGCCAGTGCTGAGATTACAGGCATGCGCCACCACGCCCGGCTACCCCTCAAACTTTTATTTAGCATATTAAACTTCCAAGATTTCTGTTCAGTTTTCTTTCAGAGTCTGTATTTCTTTATTAAAATACATTCCCATGTCCAGTTTTATCTTTATTTCTTTGAGGTTTTGGCTTACATCCTCTTTCAAGTAATTTAGCACTTTTATAATCATGACTTTGAATTTTTATGTGATATTTTGTCTAATTTGATAGTATCAGTTGTTATGGAATTATTAACTTTGAAGTAGTCATGTTGCCTTATTTTTTAATATTCCTTGTGTTTCTTCATCAGGGTTTGTCCATCTGTTGGGATAGGATTCTATTATTGTTTTATATGAAGAACTTCTTTGTAGGCACGTATCTCTTAGCTATGTGCCTTCAGGAATCAGTATGCTGTGTACTGTTAAGGTTAATTCTAAGCAAGTTTTGCTATGTATCTCCTTTTGGCATCTTTGTTATTAGTGAGAACTGACAAAACACATAGTGTTTCAGAGCCTGAATGGCTTACTTTCTCTGTATATCTTGCAAAAGTAAGTTCCTCTGGTAATTCAATCAGCTATTTTCTAAAGAACAGAGTATGTGGAATATTCCCTCTATTGATATGTTTCTAATTTTGTCAAGATTGTAAAGTATGAAAGGTTATGTGTGTAAAGTATGGTTATGTGTGTAAAGTATGAAAGGTTATGTGCTGGGGTCCTTCATTGGTGTGGTGTTTACAAAACTTGTGGTGTTTCCTGCTGTTATTTTCTATGATGTTAAATGTCCAAAAACAGTACTTTAATCTTTCTCTAGTCATGCCTACTAAAAGAAAGTTCATTGGCTGTTGGATGTCTTATTACTGCTGTACTTTTTAGGTTCAAGTGTCCATTAGGATTTGTGCAGGACTCTGCTGTGACTACCTCAACTGAAGGTGTTTCGCATTTGCACAGCATCCACCTAGGATTCGGGTAGATCTAGCCTCAGTCTCCAACACCGCTGCTCAGAAGGAATACAACAAATAGTGGTGATCCTCACATACAGTCAAAGCTAATACAGCAAGACGGCAAAAAACAAAATCAAATCAAATCAAATCCAAAACAACAACAACAACAAAAACACTACAGCACTCCCAGTCATAAGAGAAAAGAGCACAAGTGGTATAGAAGATACTAAAAAGTCATAACTTAATAAAACAAAGTATTAAAAACCATCAAAAATGGAGAAAAGGAATAGCAAAAATGGTATAAAAATATGGAAGAGAAATAGAAAAGGTAAATAAAAAGGAGCAGAGTGGGGAAAATGGGAAAGAATATGAATAAAGGAGGATAAAGCCAATTAAAAGAAAAGAGAGGAAAAATAGAACATTAAAGTAAATTGCAGTTATATCTTGATATTTGACTACTTTGAAACTCCTTGAAGTTGGTAGTTGATCCATTTCAATGCAAATATTTTGTCCAGTTACTTGTCACTTGTTTGGCATTCTACATGTAAGCTAGCAGGTGTCACTGTTAATTGCCTCATGATTCACTATCTTTGCAGCTGAAATAATTTGTTTGGTATTCATAAGTTTTGGTACTTGTCTCATCTCCCAGAACCAATTAGACACTACCACTGAAGTGCCACATAAATGTAAGGAAATACAATAAATGAATGAATAAATAAGTAGGCTAAGAAGGTCAGTGATTGAAAATAGTGTAGAAAGTGGGAAAGAGGTGGGGAAAAAAGAACATAAATTAAAACAGGAACTAAAACTAAAGATGAGATGGAAATTCTTCCTGGCTAAGTAATGTAATTTGGAGAAGCAGAATCTGCCAGATACAGGGTGAATCATAAGACGGAAATCTATTTGTTCCCCCTCAGTGGATGTCAAACTGGTTAGAATGTTTTGCTGTGGCATATCCTTGGCTCGTTGTTTCTCTCTGGGACAAAGGCGAGAGTTGGCTCCACTTACAGAACAGTTCCTGAGGAGGGCTGTATGTCTGGACCAAGAAGACGTGACAATCAGCTGAGGGGTAATTAGGAGCCCTTGCAACCAAGCTGACCTCAGGAGTACCTGGAGCATGGAGAACAGATACGCATTTATTCCACCTCTGCTGTCAGTGTGATCAACAGTGTGGTGAGGGATCAAGCCCTTGTCGTCCCTCATCTGGTGGCTTCACTCTCTGAGTGGACAGTCAGCCAGTCCCAGGGCTCCTGGTCTGCATTTCCAGTGGCAGAGCCTGTGTCAAGACTGCGGCCCACGCTCTTCGGCATCTCATCTGCGTGTTGGCAATATGGACTTTGTTTTTTAACGTTTTTTCCAATCATATTTAATGAATAAACTTAGAATTGTAGTGCAATAGTAATGATTTTGAAGCAGGATGCTATGAAGGAACAGAAGTCCTGTAATCCTAGGAAGTCTTTCCATATGCCCAGAAAACAAAAAAACACTTAAAACAAATGGCAATAAGATTAAATTAAAGCCAGAATTACATCAACCCAGAGGGAATAGTTTGCTAAGAAGAGTTACATAATCACTACCTATAAATATCAATGATGTCTGTACTTAACTTGTTCTATGACAACTACTTTATTTTTTATTTTATGGAAAAAGGTGAAGCAAAAATTCATAATAAAATTATGGAAGAACAACAATAGTTGCATATTAGCCTTTGTTACCTATGAAGTAGTTGCTCAGGGTATAAGATATGGGCATAAAATTTTTCCCATTGACATTAGCACAAACATTCCTTTTTAATGAACTAAGACACATATGGGAAAAGAATCTGACACACAGATAAGTGAGGTACGTGGGACCCAAAATAATCTTGGCTACCTGTTGGCTGCCCCCAGAGGGCATCTTCCTGGCCCAGATGGTATAGACAGTGTACCCTGGGATAGTGGCAAATGATCATGCTTCAGAATGACAGAACTTCCTAAGAAATCTCACAGGATGGAATGGAAATTTAAGCCACTAAGTTCTGCACTGGAAAAAAATGGCTATAAAGTCAGTGTCCTCTGTCATCACTTCTCTCAGATGCTGTTCTCAAGCGTGCTGCTTTTGCTTCCAGTAACCAACAGCACCATCACCCCGACATCCCACTGGCATGACCCTTGTAGCCTTCACTTCTGCTGCTTCCACTTTCTGGTGGGGTTCTAGTCTTCACTGCTTTCAGACAAGACTGTGTTGCATGAAATTTCCCTGCCCTATCAGTGCACCAAGGATGGACCGGCAATCGGAGTGACACAGCACAAGCATGTTGGTGGCCTCTAGAAGCCACAGGGGGCAAGGAGCAGGCTTACTGATCCTTGGAGTTCTTCATGGAATCTCCAGAAGAAATTATCCCTGCTCACCCCTTGATTTTAGCTGTATGAGATTTATTTTGAACTTCTGTTCTCTAGGACTATAGGAGAGTGAAAGTGTGCTTCCTTCTAAAAGTAATATGGCAGAATCCAATGCAATTCCAATGTCATGTTTTACCATTGCTTTCTCTCACTGGTTTTTCCTAAGCTTCTCAATATTTTTCTTTAGCTTCTTGAATTTTTATTTTGATGGGTCAGTTTGGATACCTTTTTATTTATCAGATGAGATTCCCTGGGCTTCCTAGCTGATATATGTGATCATTGCCGTGGAATTTTCAAGCAGCACTGCCTTGTCTCATATAATCTATTCTCCACTGTCTCTAGTGTCTCCTCTTAGAAACCCATGGTTACAGGTCTTTTTCATTCTCTCCTCAATATTTAATATCTTTTATATTTTACATCTCTGTTTCAGATGCTTGATTCTCTGTAGTTTCTCAAATCTGCATTCCACCCACCTTGTGTGCAATGCTGTATTTGTTCTGCCCATTGGTATTTTAGTGAAAATTACTGTATTTCACATTTCTTAAAATTTTTATTTAATCCCTTTTCAAAATACAGGTATTTGGCTTGGACAGCCTCATGTTCTCTCATTGTATATTCAATACGCGTTTTGAGTTCTGTAAACATGATGCATATGGCTTTTATAGTCTGTGTTCAGTCATCTCATTACCTGTCTTTATTGTGGATCCGATGATGGCTTGATGGCTAGCTCTCAGTGCTTAAATTTTTCCTGTGCTT